>JAZHYW010020191.1:0-29813 GCA_037355805.1 Ixodes ricinus | reverse complement strand
TACGTATTGCTGTTTCCCGTCCTCCGCGGTCACAAAAAATGCCGGCGGCGCTCCATGGTACAGTTAATGCATTCGCATTAGACAACAAGAAAAATAGATCGTGCTGGGTTGGACCTAACCGTGGCGGCAGTGGTCAGATCGCCGGCGGCTTGGCTCGTTTACTGCGCATTAGGAGTAGGCCTGGCACTTCGCCGCCCGTGTCTCATGTTTGGGCACGTCATGTGCCTCGCAGGAGTGACCCGCAATGACTGAAGCCAGACACGCGACTTGCACTCGTATTCAATCAGTGTGGAGATGAGCATTGCGTGGGTTTCGACTGACACTCGCGTTTTTCACATTCGCCCAGAAGAATTCGAAACGTGCTAGGGTGCAACATATACCACATTCTGTGCTAAAAGAAAAATCGAACACCAAAAAGTTGTTTTCAAAAAGAGCGACAAGGTTCCGGGGATGTGGTCAGCCTTGAAATTGCTAGACATATTACTCTATCCAAAAATTAGGTACAAATGTAAGGGACTGCGCTTTAATTAATGCTGTTACTCGTAGCAGATTCCCCGTAATTCTGCGACAAGACCGCAGTGGCTGGGGTGAATGCTTAATTTGTCAGCAGACTTTTTGTTGTTTAAACTGCGCCGGTATACCACCTACCTTCTTTTTTTTTCAACCACCCTTTTTATGCTGCGAACCTGAGTCATTCAACCTTGGTTCCGGTCGTCATTACAGCCTACGATACATCGGACACTAAATCGGTGTTAATAGCCGATGATATAAGCGATATTTTGGGTACAGTTTTGGCGCATAAAACAAAAAAGGAGGCTACAAAAAAAAAGAGGAACCATTTAAGGGCACTGTTTCAAGATATACCCCCTGATAGACTGAACGATTTTGAACAGACTATCCGGTTTGCACTAAAGCGATGCCCTTCAAAAAAAAAAACGAAAAACAAAAAAGCAGATAAAGCCTGTAACCTGTTTCGATATACATGGTGTTTTTTTTTTTGACTGCACCAAATTTTTAAACATGGGGGCAATCGTTTCATGAATGTTGTTTTCACTGCGTGTTTATATGGCTCGGCGGACTTTAGATGGGAATATAACCATCACTATTATCAGACTAATTAATTCAAAATCTGTCAATTAACTTTTTTAATTACTGTAATTAGGATATATGTTTATATTACAAACTTCGAGGCAGTCATATGCCAAGACTGTTCCATTATGTAGAATTCGCGTAACCAGCTTGTGTACCGCGATTTTCATCCACGAATTTCGCACTTTTATTCGGCTAATGTGGCAAAGTTCGGCTACAGTGGCCACTTTCGTGCGTTTGCCGAATTGAGTGGATAAAAAGTCGGATTAAGTAAAAATTTCGGGGGCAGATATCTTGGAACGCTAGGCACACTACGCGAATTTTACAAAATAGAACAGTCTTGGCATATGACTGCCTCAAAGTTTGTAATATAAACATATATCCTAATTACGGTATATAAAAAGGTAATTAACGGATTTTGTATAATTAGTTTGATAATAGTGATGGTTATATTCCCATCTAATGTCCGCCGAGCTTACATAAACACGCAGTGAAAACCGCATTCATAAAACTTTTACCCCTTTTATTTAAAAATTTGGTGCAGCTAAAAAACACCATGTATATTAAAAACAAAATTTTTTTGAAAGTTGTTTTTCGGACGAAACATTACATAGTTCTCAACATACGTCGCAAGCTCTGGATTACAAAAAAGTTCCTCACAAACATTCATATTAAAAACGAGCCAGCTAAGATATTAGTGAAAGGACAACAAATTGAAAAACTTGAAATGTTTATGCATTATCGAAACAAGTGATGTACTGCGAAATGCTAGAGAAACTTATTCTTTTATCTTTTTCGTATCATGTGATAACAGAGTCGACGCTCCATAGAAAGAAAGAAATTCAGTCCAGGGTCGTTCATGTAGCGATAAAAAATTGGAAAAGCTTAACTGAAATGGTCAGGAGGTGTAAGTGAGGGGCGTCAGCAAATACGTTTATTGAGTATTCTGGAAGTCTACTTAAAGAAAGTCCCTACTCAGATGCTTGCAAATACATCAGTGTTCAAAATTATCATTTCGTGTTTCTTACGCCTGTTTCTAGTTCGGATATAATGTCAATATTCAATATATTAAAACATAGTAAAAATAGTGACTTCCATTGTTTAAAGATAAGAATAGTTAAATATGTTATTGATCTCCTTTTGACACACATTATTAAGCGCTGCTTATTATCTGGCGTATTTCCTAAGCAAATGCAACTGGCAAAAAGTGACCGTTTTATAGAAGACAGGTAATAAAAAATATGAGTAATTTTTTATCTGTTTAATGTGTCTGGTTACTAAAGGTCCTGAAAAGTTATACTTCTTCGAATGACGCCATTTTATGATACGCATAAGTTATGAAGTATCTCGAAGATATTAAAAAAGAAAACTCAGGCTTGGTTTGTTTATCGGTTTCCGTAAAGCATGCTATTATCTGGATTATAATTTGTTATTAAAACAATAGATATGTATGGTTTTCCTGGTCGTCTAACAACTCTTACATTCGTATTTAGAGTAAATTCACGTATACAGTATCTTCATATCAGTGGTCATTCATCTAAAATAAACCGGTGAAGCCAGGCGTTCCCAGGTAAGCCCCCCCCCCCCCCCCCCATTATCCGATCTTTCTCTTTCAACTTATATATAGATAAGATAGTACATATTAGTCGATAAAAATTTGTGTTATTCATGCCAATGAAGCGAGCGTACATTTTAATGGCGATAATGCCTCGGAACATATAGTCGATCCGGATTAAATATTGTAAATTATCTAGTAGAGCTTGTCGGTATTGTATGCTGCCATAAACACATTTTACCACTGCCAAGAAAGTGAATGTTACATAATTTATTTGTTTTATTTACAATTAAATTATAGGTACTTTCAGGTAGCGTACAACTCACCCATACCAATATGAAAAAAATATTGATGTTACAAAACATACTAAGATAAATTTGTAAAGTTACGTTCAATATCCACTTAATAATCTTTCTGCTCAATTTGGTGAAATATTGTTTTTGATTGAAACAAACAACGTTCATGTGAAAAAAGAATATCTTAAAGAAACTATTCCTACCGCAACGCCACGTCGAAGATTTGGCGGAATCGACGGCAAAAGCGCATACGTATAGAACACGCAACAAGGAGCATTGGTAATTACCTTTCTTAAGAACACATTATGACAACCAAAAGACACCTTATACTTTACCGACTATTCACGGCGTTGTCAAGGAAATGGTTCCAAGCCATATATCAGTGAGCATCTTACGGGAATTGTTTACTTGAAACTGAACTGCCTACAATAAGTGCTGATTGTTTTCAACCAGGTTTTTCTTTTTTTAATATTCATTTACGATGATGTCGGTGTTTCACCGTGCTAGTGCTTCAGTATGACGTTCTTTGTGTGTGTGGTAGTTCACTCGTGTTCTGGACTTCTCATTTTGTAATCGCTGAATAACTTCCTAACATTTTGTAATCGTCGTTTGAATTTCTTTTGTGCCCGCATTACAACTGCAAGATTGGGTGTCTAGGGCCCAGTGATTCTTTTTTCACAGCTTTTTTTCATGATCACCTTTGAACAATTCGTACTGTTTGAAAAAAATGAAGGAATTAATACTATTTTTATAATAACAATACTATTTTTTGGAATTATAAATTGCGACGCGAGGGTCTTTCTTTTAATCAAAAACCTTTTTTATATATGTTTATTCACTCGGCCCTTCTAGTCCATGTGGCTACTCTTTTTAGTAGGCACAGTGTTTCATGAAATTATTAACGTTTCTGTGTAGCATAACTGCCCAGAACTAAATAGAAATAAAAAAGTGTAATTATTTGTTTCCCCTCGTCATTCATACCAATATATAGACTCGCCAAATGTGCAAAGGTTGTTTACTTACCGTTTATGGCTTTGCATTTCGCTCACAGTTTTCTTCATGAAGCGCAGATGATTTAGGCGCGACCCGAGCTCGAATCGAGAGCATCTTGACTGCAAGCTTTCCAGGCAAGAACACGTCGAAGTCTCGAGTGATAGCGGGATATATAGAGCGACAAACGGGGTAATGAGACCGTCAGGTGGCCTCTACAGTTGAAATTCCAGTGTGTTTGTGTGTGTGTGTCTATTTGTGTGTGTGTGTGCGTGCGTTCGTATGCGTGTGTGGGGGGCAGGGTGAAGGAGGGATGGGTGAATCATGCGCTCTATTTTTTTATAATCATGATCTTGATAGGGGAACGCTGGCATGGGAAGCGGAGTGAACATGTGCGAAACATCCAGTGCAAACCTTTTGTTGCTTTAATGTTGGGTGGTTGACAACGTTGATAAAACGTTCTGGGACTGTGCTAAAAAGCTCCTATACTTGGTTTCACGTTAGCTCGTAAAACTGTCAAGGCTGTGGCCTGATGGCGTCGATCAAGCGGCGCCAAAAGCGTATAGTCATGGAGCTCCTCGTCTCTATTTGCTATCACCTGATCGGCCTTGTGTCGATTACCATCGCTATATTACTCCTATTTTAAGAAGTATTCAATTATATTACTCAATTGCCCTCAGAGACGAGTAATCTGACGCTACTTGATGAAGCAACCGTTGCATTTCCGATTAACACAGACCTTCAAAACGATCAAATTTATCTGCCGGGTTGAAATTTTTCTTTTTCCATTATTTGATTAGATTTACCGATTTACAAGCTGCGTGTCTTCTTAATCCACTAATATTAGTAAACACTATTTGAAATGGTTTATAATTTGAACGTAATATTTTGCATTTTAGTGTCTGATTTTTGTTTTCCAAGCGACAAGGCCGCGCTACGCAGCTCGCAATATTGCCACGCGCGTCGGCGAGCGACCGCGTGCGTGGCCGAGTGGTTTCCGCGCTTGACTGTCGAGCGGAAAGTCTAGGTTTGATTCCAGTCAGTGGAATGTTTCTTTATTTATTTTTTCAACATTGCGTTCTCGTGAGTTTAAGATCATTCTCGTCTGATCGAGTTCCGAATGTTCCAGTCGTCGAACTTTCTAGGCCAATTGTTCCAGAAGCCAACGCACGTACACGGGGGCTCCACGTGGCGATCCGCAGTCAGTCTCGCCCCAGCGTTCAACTCTGCGGTTACGCCGACTTCGACGCCCCAGACATTCTGCTCTTATCTTCTGTTTCCTTTTTATTCTCGGGCACAAGTTCGCCTCATTAAAAGTTTCAGCTGCTGCAATTATTATTTGTTTCCTCGCCTCTTCATTCGTGACATTTTGGTGGAGGTGCGGGGTACCGCATGTCTGTGCAGCGTTCCCCTCCAAGGGCCTGCAGTGCAATTCTGATTCCAGGCTCGGTGAGAAGACCACTCGACGCGGAACCTGAAACTCGGACCAGCCGCCACACCAAGGGAGATGATCCTGAGTACGGTTTGCTGTTGGACAAGCCTAAGCCGAAGAAGACGACGATGGCCAACCAGTCGCGAACCCCCGCCGCTTCTGCCGTCGTCTACCTTCCCGTTGCTCCTCAGACACCGGCTCTCTTCCACGGGAAAAGCCACGAAGACATCGACGACTGGGTCCAACAGTACGAACGAGTGGCCCGTCATAACGGGTGGACACCGGAACAATGTCTCCAGAATGCTTACTTCGCCTTGGAAGCAACCGCCCGGAAAGGGTTCGAGAACCACGAAGCATCGATCACCTCCTGGGAGCAACTCAAGGCTAAGTTTAGAAGAACATTCACGAACCAACAACAAAGAGAACGCGCGGAAGAGATTCTTCAAGCGAGGATTCAAAGCCCTAACGAGAGCGTCGTTAGCTTCCTGGAAGATGTCCTGCGACTCAGCAACCTCGCCGATCCTCAAGCCATCGAAGCAAAGAAGCTGAGAATCCTGATGCGAGGCGTCAATGAAAACATCTTCGTCGGACTTGTGCGAGCCCCACCGAACACAGTCCAAGGATTTGTCACGGAGGCAACAAACATGGAAAGTGCCCTTCAAGCACGGGCCAACCATTACCAGCGACTTCCCGGCGGCGCTGCCCTCTCGACTTCCAGCTGCAACAGCCCGGACCTCCGAGAGATTATCCGGGACGTCGTGCGGGAGGAAATCAGGAAGCTGCTACAAAAGCCCGGCTTCGCCCTCAGTCGCCGGGATTGTCCGGGAAGAAGTTCAGCAGGCGCTGCAGCTACAAGTTCTTGTCAGCGCCGCTCCTGAACCACCGAAGCTGAGCTACGCCGAAGCTACCCGACGACCACCGCCCCCTGCTCACCGGTATACGGCACAACCCCGACGTGAACCCCCAGCGCCGCAGTATTCCCGACGCCAGGAAGATCAGGCCTACGTCCACCCAGAACAAGCTGCGCCACGAAAGACCGACGTGTGGAGGACGGCCGATCGACGCCCGTGGTGTAATCATTGCGGTGAAGACAGCCACATTTACCGTCGATGCCCCTACCGATAACTGGGGCTGCGCGGGTTCCACCCGAACGACCCGCGCCCAAGGGTACGACGAAGGCCCTCGTGACAACAAAGAGTACCTCCGACGTTCAGCATCTTTAACGCCGCTACCTCCGCCGTGAGTCCCGCTCACCGTCGCCCAGACGTTCAGAGTCTCCAGTGCCACGACCCAGCCAAGAGAGCCTGTCTCCTTTCCGTCGCCGGGAAAACTAAGTGAGGCAACGTCTGGAGGTGGCGTTGCCGTAGACGACCGAAGTAAAAGAGCCTCCAACAACGAAGGAGCGCTTCCACTCTCCAGACGCTACGCATCACAACGACGCCCCTGCATCGATGTCCAACAACCTAAAAGTAATTATCGACTGCCACAACGCATCGGCACAGGTGGACACCGGAGCAGACTACTCAGTCTTGAGTGGGAGGCTCTCTCGCCGTCTACCGAAAAGTGACAACGCCGTGGGAAGACCTTCAGAAACGAACCGCCGGTGGGAACCTCATCACACCAGTTGGGAGATTCACTGCCCGCGTTAAAAACCACGGTGAGACATGCCCTGTGAAGTTCGTCATTCTGCAAGACTGTGCGAGGGACGCTATCCTCGGAATAGTCTTTCTCTGAGTAGTATGGCGCCGTCATCGACCTAGGAGCAAACCAGTTGACGTTATGAAACCTGGTTTATCACCGGAGGAACCCAAGGCGACATCATCGGCGGTCTGAGTCTTCGCATGCCACTTGGAGCTTACCGCCGCGGTCGAGCGTTTTCGTGCCCGTCGGTGTCACCGAAGCTTTCGGCGGCCAACTTCTGTTCGAGGAAGCCTCCAGTGGCTCCTAGGAAGAATGGGCATCAAAGGAGTAGTAGATGAACTCGAGGATGACCGCACTGTGGTCCTCGTGACGAACCTTCCAGATAAAACGCAACTCCCTACTAAAGGTGCAGCCGTGGGCACATCGAGGAACTCCGGAACTCCGTTGAAATCACCGCGATTACTAAAGAATCCTCACCACCTCAACAAGACAGTACGTCACCAGCGCAGTTTGACGTTGACCCTAAGTTTCCGGGCCCAAAACGATGGCAGCTAATTAACCTCCTTGCCGAATACCGCGCACTGCTTTGCGACATCGAGAAAGGTGCGCCAAAACGCCATTGCGAAGAGCCGCATCTTTACCGAGGACGCCGCGGCGCCCTGTGCATCGATCGCCGTACAGAGTCTTCGTTAAAGAAAAGTGATCCAGGAGCAAGTACAAGAAACGCTGAACGACGACATATTCCAACCTTCAAGCAGTCCGTGGGCCTCTCCGGTCGTACTGGGTTAAGAAGAAGGACGGAACGCTTAGGTTCTTTGTGGACTACCGGCAGCTGAACGCGGTGGCGAAGAAAGGCATCTATCCACTCCCCCGCATCGACGAAACTCGAGACTGGCTGCGTCGCTCGCGATATTTCTTATCGATAGAACTGAAGAGCGGCTACTGGCAGATTGAAGTCGACGAACGGTACTGAGAGAAGGCAGCTTTCGTCATACCGGATGAACTGTACGAGTTCAAGGTGATGGCCTTCGGAGTGTGCACGGAGTCAGTAACTTTTCAGCGTGTCATAGACACTGTACTGGCAGGACTGAAGTGGCAGAGCTGCCTAGTATACCGACGACGTCGTAGTGTTTTCCAGCGACTTCGACGAGCACTTGTGACGACTCCGAGCTGCTTCTTCAAGCCATTCGGACCTACGGACTCTACCTGGAAGCCGTCAAAGTGTCGGTTCGCCTATGACGAACTGAAGTTCATAGGTCACGGGGTTAGTAACATAGGTGTTCACCCCGACCTAGACGAAACTCGCGCCGTCGCACCATTTCCAAATCCCACAGACAAGAAGGCCGTGCGGAAGGTTTCTCGGACTATGTGCCTACTATCGGCACTTCGTTCGGGATTTCGCAAGGATTTCCGCACCGCTCACAAACCTCACAAAGGACGCCGAGAAGTTTGAATGGGCCGAGGAGCAGGAGCAGGCTCTCGACGAGCGGAAGCGACGACGGCACACTCCTCCCGTTCTTGAAGATTTCGATCAAGATGCGGAAACCGAAATTTACAAGGACGCAAGTACTGTTGGACTTGGCGCGGTACTGTTTTCAAGTGCAAGAAGCAGCGCGCGAGTTATCGCCTACGAAAGTCGGACACTGTCCAAGACGGAAAAATATCAATCCGCGACTGAGAAAGAATGCCTTGCGGTCGTCTGGGCAATCAGGAAGTTTAGTCCGTACTGCGTATGGGAGCCGTTCCGTGAAGTCACGGACCACCATTCGCTTTGCTGGCTTGCGAACCTCAAGGACCCGTCAGGACGCGTTTGCTCGATGGAGTTCCGACTACAAATGTTCAACATGACTGAGGTCTACAAGTCAAGCCGCAAGCACAGCGTCGCCTACTGCATGTCCAGAGCCCCGTCGAAACACCTTCCGGCAGCAGCGACGACGATGACGACGAGTGCTTCCTAGGCGCCGTGAACAGTGACGACATGGCACGACGTCAAAGAGACGATCCTGAGTTGCTCGCGCTGATCGAGAAGCTCGAAGGACGAGGGGGTACTGTCCCCCGTGTCTTCTCGAGAGCCCTGCCGACTCGCCCTCCGACAAGGTGTACTTTAGAAGGAGAACTTCGGAGACAACACCACGCCTTGGCTTCTGGTAATCCCTACCAACCTTGTAGAGGTAATCTTTCAAGCCTGCCACGACGAGCCGACGTCCGGACACCTTAGTTGACAGCCGCTGGCCCGAATTCGGCAGAAGGTATTACTGGCCCAAGCTGCCGAAGTCCGTTCACTTCTACACACGGTCGCGCACGAGTGTCAGCAACGCAAGAAACCGCCAATGAAGCCAGCAGGTTTCCTGCAGCCCATTGCTCCCCCAAGCGCACCGTTTCAGCGGATCGGAATAGATCGACTTGGTCCATTCTCACCATCGACATAAGGAAACAGATGGATTATCGTCGCCACAGATTATCTCCATGGTACGCCGAAACAAAGCCCTTCCTGCAGGGACTGCTGTGGAAGTCGACAAGTTTTTTATTGAGTCCATCGTCCCCCGGCACGGCGCTCCCGAATTTCTGATCTCAGACCGTGGATCATCGTTGATGGCCCAGCTGACGCATGAAATCCTTCGTCTCAGCCATACCAGCCATCGCCGCACCACTACGTACCCTCCGCAGACCAACGGGTTGGCAGAGAGACTCAACAAGACCATCGCCGCCATGATCTTCATGTTCGTCTACGTGAAGCACAGGACATGGGACGACGTGTAACCGTAGGTCACATTTGCCTACAACACGATCATGCAAGAAACCAACGGGGTGACACCCTTCCAACTCGTTCATGGTCGCAAGGTAACGACAATGCTGGACGCGATGTTTCCCCACGAACCGGCTGTCGACCGAAGCGACGACGCCCAGGTGGTTGCCCAACGAGCAGGAGAAGTCAGCCAGCTCACCAGACACCGTATTCAAGCCCAACAACGTGTCGACACTGGCCGCTACAACCTCGTTGTCGGGACGCCCACTTCCAGACCTGACACAGGGTGTGGGTGTGACACCGATCCTCGGCACTGGTCTCAGCGAGAAACACCTAAAGCGCTACTTCCAACCCTACAAAGTACTTCGCCGACTCGGGGATCTGAACTGCGAGGTGATGCCCGACGGAGCACGGACTTCATCACGCCGCCTCCACGACCGTAAGTCGTCCACGTCGTGCGCCTCAAGCCGTACTACGAGCGGTAAGACTGCGAACTGTGATCTTCTGCAATGCTTGATAGGATTGTGTTTCCGCCAGCCTCCTTTTTTCCCATTTTTTTGTTTGTCTTGCTCCGTCTTGTTGCTTTTTCACGTGGCATCGGAAACGATGCCTTTTTAAAGGGGGAGTAATGCCACGCTCGTCGGCGAGCGACCGCGTGCGTGGCCGAGTGGTTTCCGCGCTTGACTGTCGAGCGGAAAGTTCAGGTTCGATTCCAGTCAGTGGGAATGTTCTTTGTATTTATTTTTTCAACATTGTGTTCTCGTGAGTTCGAGGTCATACTTGTCTGATCGAGTTCCGAATGTTCCAGTCGTCGAACGCTCTAGGCGGATTGTTCCAGAAGCCAACGCGCGTACATAAGGCGCTCCGATCCGCGTGGCGATCCGCAGTCGTCCCGCCCCAGCGTCTGATTCGGCGGTTCCGCCGACTTCCACGCCCACGACGCTCTGCTGTTATCTTCTGTTTCTTTATTTTTGGACACAGGTTTGCACCATTAACCGTTTCAGTTTCCCCATTTATATTTGTTTCCCAGTCTCGATCATTCGTGACAGTATTGCTTAGTGCCACGAGTGGTCCTTGCCACATGGTGTGACGCATCGAATATATGTCAGAGACCCCGGCAAATAACTTGCAATTTTGAGGATTTTTGGCTTGTTAGGAACATGTGTATGCCATTCTATAAAGCTCCTTATTGGAAATGGAATAATGTGACTGCTTTGAAAACAAATGTATATTACGTTCTTTAGAAATATTGTGAACCATTCCAATCCCTGAAGGTGGAGGACCAGCGAAGCTGTTTAGCACATGACACAAACGTTACAGAGTTTTGAAAAAGGTACCAACACATTTAGTGTCTTGATAGGTGGTCATCGTGACGAAATGTACGTACACACACGTGCCGCCCGCCGCCGCCACTGCCATACTTGGTCACAGCGTGTCCTCCGACAAGAGCGAGATTCTGGTCACGGAAAAACACTGGCATAGACGCCTGCACCTGGAATCTGGGTATATTCAAACAACAAACAAAAATGTCAGCAGATCATCGGGCACTCTCCGAAGCGTAAATTTCTCATGACTTCGTCGCTTCACGGAAAACCACGGGCGCAATTTGGCTAACCGGGTTCCGGCGCTGGATATTTTTGATGGAGATGAATATGAAGATAATTAATATGATATAGATGGAGACGACGAAGAAGATAAGCCCAACCCATAGTCGATTGTGACCAAGGGACCAAGCAGGTCCCGAAACGTAGGAGGTTTCTGCTTTTATTCAAACTTGGTTAGAGTTTCAAATTTTTTCAGTCAGTCTGTTTATTTCCTAACCTGACACATCTCTGCCGAACATGTTTACATTCAAGGCTGTGTTCCACCACTTCTGAGACAGTTTCGCTTCGTGGTCTTGGAGAGCGCCACGTCCTCGAACAACCTACGGGTTGCAGACGTTTCTGCAGACAGGACATATATTTAGGTAATGAATAACGAGTTCTAGATAACCTGCAAGAAAGGAGGATATTGTACAAACGTATGTTCTAATTAAGTATCATACTTCATTTATAACTTAATATCTAACGTTTAAATTGTTTTAGTACTATCGTGCCTGCCAAGTTGCCAAATATTAGGGACGCTCCTTTGTCAAGTTGAGCTTTTGCGTATCCTTTTCCTGTCACCATAACCCCGTGTGTTCTTGGGGGAGAAGGGGTTAAATAAAGTTAACTGAATCGAAACGGTAGCTCCGGGAGAAGCCCGCGCCATCTTCCATAAATTGGTAGTTAAGCTTCAAAGTTGGCGAGAGTGGTCACCCTCAGAAACTGCTTGATACAAGATATTAACGAGTAATTACATTTGCCCTCAGTCACGGCTGAGGGACAAGCCTAACCGTATTTTCTATTGAAAGAGCTAGTGTTTGAGGGTGTTTTTAAAATCAACGAAGGTGCGAACAGCACATTTGGGGGATATTCGCCTTCGGGTTTATAGACATTGACTTAGGAGACCAGAGAATACACTGGCGCTTCTCCAAGACACCCGACCAAGCGCGTTTGCCGTTTCACAGGCTGGCCGTAGGTTACCCGCAAGTTGAAGCAAATGTAGGAGGCGCTGCGAAAAAGGTAAATTGAGCAATCCCCTGCTAATCAAGAGTAGCGTAAGAGCGATGGTTGCGACACGTCACAGCGAAGTCGTTAGGCATCGCCATCGCATTCATGCAACGTGGGGTGAGTGAATAAAATTGCGTTTGAAATATTATAGACATGCTTAAAACGATTTTGTTTCTTTTTTCCCCGGAGTGCGAGAAAACGCGTCTTCGGGCACGAACTCCTGGCGATGACAGTGCTGCGACGTCATTTTATGGGCTACTTTTTTTTTTCAGATTGCGCGTTTAGTGAGCATTGGGTACTACAAAACCCAAGCCTCGCTGTCTCACGGTTGCGTCGACTGGGTTGCGTTGCGTCGTGTGGCACAGCGCCTCTCCATTGACGTGCTGGAAGGGTCGCCCCAGCAACAGCTCGACGGAAGCAGTCTTAAGAAGCCGCAGGTGCTTGCAGTCTCACAGCAACACAACGATGTGAACGAGCCTCGAGTATAAATCGGGTTATTAGCACTGTGACGCAGGATCTTCGGTAACGCCTCCGCTTTGATCCCAGCGGGCGGCGGGCAATCTTTTTTAAGGATTTAGCAACATCGACGACGGACACTCTACTATGCCAAGTACAACATCAACAACGACAAAAACTACAACTACAACATTTTATGTACAAAACCAAGAGCGGACGTCATTTACAGTAATGGCAAGAGCCAATATCAGCTGTCGGTGTAAAATACTGAACTCATAGATAGGTTTGAAGTGGGCAGAGTAATTCGATGAAATCGACGTGTTTGCGACATCAAATGCGGTGCAATCAACATCCCAGTTTTATTATCTCAGTCCTTGGGATGAACGGGCAGCTATTAGAATATCGGACAGCACGCGGAAGGGGAGTTTAATTACCTCTTCTGAAAATGCACAAGATGTACCGCAACTTTCCTTCTCGCTCATCGTACTTGGATATTTTGCCTCCGCTTGAGGAAGGTCTGCGCAAATGTAGAGCTGTTTAAAAAATCTCGTTGTTGGCGCCAGCCGCAGTAGACGCTTTTTCCTCGCTTGAGTTGGCCCGCGCTTGCGCAAAGCTTTAAAAAATTCCTTTAGCTTGCACCAGCCAGTCTTGCACGCGTTACTGAAAAACGTAACCCATAAAAATTACTATTACCTTATTGAAAAAATGTAAGTTATTACAGTAATCAATTACTGCACAACAAAAGTAATTGAAAAATTACCAGAAACAAATTGATTACATTCCGCGTTAATTTTTAAGTTTAAAAACAAATCGTTGATAAGTTAACGTTCTATTCTTAGTATGTTTTATAGATGCATGTGCGGTTGAACACATTCGAGATGGAATAGGGGGGGGGTACGTCTTTGCTGTGGATCGATAAGATCAGTGTACGTGAACGCCGTCTTTGCCGCGGCAAAACCGGATCATAAAACCGGGACACAGGAAACGCGGACATCTCGACGGCTCGACGGTCTAAAAGTCGCGAAGCGCGTTGACACTCTAATCCTTCTGGTATCTTGGTATCTTCTTTTAGTTGTTAAGAAATCAAAAAAGTGTCAAACTCTCATGCAACGATAGTCCAGTGACGCACGGGCAGGCAGAGCGATTTTTTTAACCTAAAAAACGGAACTCAATCATTTTTCCTGATTCGGAAACATATATTTGATTACTCGTAATTAATTACCAAAATAGTGCTTGAATCACAGTGCACGTAACCGCAGAGAAACTTAAATGAATCGTTAAAACGTTGCAATAAATGTAATTGATTATAAGAAATCAATAACTTTTAACATGTTACGTACAAATCTGGCGCCAACCGTAAGGAGCTTGTACCACAGCAAACATGCACAGAACGCATATTAAAAACAAAATCAGTCGACCCTATCGAAGTGATTTATTATTAGACTTCACATATGCATAGAGATCAGAAAAAAACTAAAGGAAAACCGAGTTCCACCGGCACCTGCCATGTGGGTTGTATCGTCAGGTCACCCGTAAATGAGAATCGAACATCCGGCCGCGGCCGAGGGCTACAATCAGCACACAGCTGGTTGATGGCGTGCGGGGTTCGGTGGCCGAGTGTTTTGACGTCCCGCGGCTTGCCTGCAGCACTGGGAGCGAAACCTCTACCTGGATAATCAAGCAGCTTGGGTTTAAAGTCACTCCATCCCTGTACCAATGATCGTGTAATCGCAAGTGGGGCATCACAAATGAGGGCAACATGCAATTTGTAAAGGGTACTTTGTTAATAGACAGATCGGTCCGGGTCATGGCGTCTCATATATCCACAGAAGGGACATGAGAGTCCATTTGAAACCAAACATCTGGCTACCGCGAGACACTGACTCGGACTGGGCAAACAACTTCGACGCATATTCATGGAACGAAAATTTAGATTCGAAAACGTCTGTCCTCTTCTAATTGTGGGGATTGATGTTTCTCTGACAGCTATTAAACACAATTGTCTTTTTATTTAAGATAACAGCGTATCATCAACAAAGAGCAAATTGCGTTATCTCATGGGAGCATTCTGGAGGGTGTGTCCGCAGAATCCTTGCTCGGTATTCTTCCCCCACTACACTTATTTGCGTTCTTTTTTTCTCTAATAATCGAACATAGGCTTTTTTTATACTCTGAAAACAAAAATAGGATCTCCAGGAAGCTCTGTGGAATCTCAAATGAGTACGTTCAATGCAATGGCAGTGTCGGTTGCGAGTCCAAGGATACAATTTAGTTAAATTTATTGTTTAGATTACACTGTAAAGAGCCTTTACTTTCAGTCAGGGATCAGCAGGGTTTGCTAAAACACAAGCTTTGGTCAGAAATTGCTTACTCCTGCATAGACTTGTAAGTAATTCGCAATAAGTAAACTAATTACGTGTAATACATTACTTTTCAAATTAATTTTGAAATTGCCCCGTTACTTTTTTAAAAGTAATTTGTAATGTAATTTTCTTACAAAATATTGGTAACGGATTACTTTAATTACTCGTTGCTTTTAAAAAATTATGACCATCAACGCCGTAACTGCAGGAATACGAGCAGAACGTTAAGAACCATCAAGAGAAGAAGTTCAACAAAAAAATAAAACATTAGGAAGTGAAGAATATCCGAAAAGAAAACACAATTTTTGGTATGACCGGACACCAGGACCACTAGAAAAACGGACAAGGCATGTAAAAATATACGAAAGACAAAGATCAAGTAAGACAACTTCGAGTAGGCTCTCCGTCGCCTTCCATCGTGTTCTTCTCCCGGGCAGACGAAATCTGTTCGTTTTTATTTATTTTTTTTGTCTTTTACACCATTTGACTCTCTCCAACTCCTTCGACGACTCCCGCCACCTGCACAGACATAAAATCCGGGGCAGTACGCCCTCGATTCAAGGGTTCACAACTCGCGTTACAGAAGATGTAGCCTCGCGCGAAGGGATCGAATACTCTTCGACTTCGATGTGCGCCACTGTGTTCAACACGCTCTCAAGGCACGGCTGAAAAGCGCCCGGCGCGAGGTTAAGAACATCATCTTTGAGGATACGGACGATGCTTCTTTTGTTTCCTTTTCTTGGCATGGTGGTCGACTCCACTCCTCAATTTACAGTGGGGGAGGCGAAGGCGGGGTTAGCCTATCTGAGGAGTGGTGACAGAGAGAGAAAGACAACGCGTAAAAGTGGTGTGATCCTCTATAGTTTCGTCAGTCCGATGGCCACCGCTTATATCGCTCCCTGGCCTCCAGAATATTGCTAGGAAAGTAAGAAGCGATGAACGATTGATAACCTGTAACCGCCACTTTCTCTCTGATTGGTCGAGCTTTTTGTCATGGAGTATTCTTCGTCTCCATGGCCATGTCTTAATAAAATGTTCTAAATTCAAGGAATTAAAAATAACGGCAATCTAGGGCTTCAGAGCCTACTTTGCTTGCCAGAAAAAACACACATTGTCATCACCAAGAACAACAAATTTCTAATCTACGGAAACACATTAAGGTAAGCTGAGACACCCACATTCTGTATTGGCTATACATTGTAACGTTGAAACTAAGTTTTACTTCTCTTGTGGATAACAGGTGAAACACCAGAGTCAATAGGGAGTTTTCGTAGATAGCTCCTTATAGCCCAAATCTCGTCGTGGAGGTGGGGCGCTGCTACTGAGCATGCGCACCGCTAGCTTTTTCTCTACAATACCAGGGGTCATACCTGGAGGCCGTAAGCTAGCGCGATGGCTGTTGTGGTTGCAGCTTTCGGTGCCTTGTCAGCTTACAGGTTAATGGAGTGCACCTGCGCACTTTCTCTTCGATATATTATTTAAGGCGGGGATTGGTGGCCGAGTGGGCTAGCGCACACCAGCTCGGAGCACGTGGAGCGAAATGCTCGCGCTGCAAACCAGGATTATGGGCTCAATCCTTAGTTCTGCCTGTTTCAATCTGGATGAGCATCGTACCGGCGTGTGGTCGTGCATCACTACTGCCTGATGCACGGTGAATACCCCAGGCTACCGGGTAGTACTGCACTGGCTAAATTTCTCATCGACAGCTGGGAGACTCCTCGCCAGTTGAGGCAGACCAACTTCTAGGCTATATAAAGATACACACAACCCAATTCTTTTACACTATTTTATTTTTACAAGGAATACTGTAATACGAGCGTTTGGGAACTGAAAAGTAGTGTTGCAGAATATTTGTTGAAAAAAATATCAAAAATGTTTCAATTTTTTGCGGGATAAGTGTTCTGAAAAAGGTAACGTGAAAGTTACTTCTAACCTAACGAGGAAAGTGAACTCCGTTACTTGTCAGCGAAAGTAATTTGGAACGGTAATCGATTACATTTGAGAATGGGTAATTTGTAATTGTAAGTACACTTAGCAGAGCGGGATTGATGGAGTTACAGTTCACACGGAAAGAATAAAAACACAGAAAATAGTGTGAGGGACAGACACAAATAGTTCTTTTCAACGAGCAACTACATTTAAATGATGCCTATTACACTATGATGAACCACTTTGTCACGAGAAAATTACGAAGACGAAAAATACTAGAATATACTAGAAAATGATAAAAATAAAGATAGTTGAATTAAATCCTCCTGTAAGAAGAAGAAAAGAAAACTGTAGGAGATATTTTTTTTCTATGACAGCTTCGGCGTTTGGAGTCCATCTCGATGTCGATAACGACCGCGAGGGCTCGGACACATTGTCGAGGCAGTTTTGATCTTAAATGCTTCAATTATCTCTCGCCTGTGCTTGTCCTTGTGTAAGTCTAGCACGGCAGCGTTTTCATAGCTAGAGAACATCTTGGCAAGTGCGGCCACGGACAACAATTAATCGGTAGGAGTCGAGGACGCCTTGTTGACTTCGAGAAGGTGTTCCCTAAGGCGAACGTTGTGAGCATCCTCTCCTGTTCGGCCGATGTATTTGCTGCCACAACTCAGAGGGAATAGAATAAATTGGCTTTTCTTGGCATTTGAAGTATTTGTTGGAGGTTTGATGCAGCATTCTGGTGGACGACTTTTGTTCCAAAAGGTAAGTAACGAAAGTCGTCCACCAGAATGCACCATAAAACACTCAAACAAATACGTCAAATGTCAAGAAAAGCCAATTTATTCTATTCCGCTGAGTTGTGGCAGCCAATACATCGGCCAGACGGGACGATGCCTCAACGCTCGCCTTAGGGAACACTTTCTCGAAGTCAACAAGGCGTCCTTCGACTCCTACCATCCAATTGTTGTCCATGCCCGCACCTGCCAAGATTGCTCTCCCAGGGTATGAAAACACTACCGTGCTAGGCTTAGCACAAGCGACAAGTACAGGTGAGAGATGATCGAAGCATTTAAGATCAAAACTGCCACAGACAATGTTTCCGAGCCCTCGCGGTCGTTATCGACATCAGAGATGGATTTCTAGCGCCGGAGCTGTCATAGGAAAAAGAAATCTCCCAAAGTTTTCTTCTTCTTCTTCCTTTTTCAGGAGGTTTATTTCAACTGTCTTTAATTTTATCTTTTTCTAGTATCTTCTAGTATTTTCGTCTTCACTTAATTTTCTCCGTCACCAAACTGGTTCATCATAGTGTAATGGGCATCATTTAAATGTAGTTGCTCATTGAAAGAACTGTGTGTGTCTGTCCCTTGTATATTTTCTGTGTTTTTATTCTTTCCGTGTGAACTGTAATTGTAATTCATAACATTTTTCAAGTAACAAGCATTAGTCTGCTCCTGACTGCGAGTAGATTTTGTTTTGTTTTTGTATTGGTAAGAGCGTGAAACCTCGAGTACCTCTGAACATAAATCAAACTGGTGCTCTAAACGTATATTGTTATTAGTAGGTTGTGTGCACTCCGGTTTTAACCGAGAAACACCGAGAAACATTTCTGGGTGTAAAACAGAAACGTGTAGACATTTACCGGGTGATTTTGCAGCTAGGACTGTTTTTTGTACAAATTACAACCTCTGTAGATGTGGCAAAAGTTTTTGCTAAAACTATTCAATGTATAATTGTTATTTTTAGTGTTCCTGAGAAGGAGATCACTGAAATGCAGATATATGAAAAAAAAGAAAAACTCGGAAAACGTCCGTCAATTTTTTATCTAAAAATACAAGTACATCTACTCCCCAGTCGTGTGTAGTAGTGGTAAAATAGCTAACTTTTTCGCATGATCAATCGATGCTACGTTTCGCCCAACCTACGAAATACTCGTTTATAGCTGCTTTAGAGCGAGTAGCGAGAGTTTGAGTAGCACTGGCCACTAGCGAAGATTTAAAATATACTCGAATAAACCATGCCCGCTGATATATTTTTCATAAAATGCATATATAATTCCCTACGTCAGCTAGAGATTTCTCAAAGCGTATGTCCCCAGACGTTGTGCGATCCCTTATACTTTCTCCTAACCCTATCTAGACGAGGGCAACCCTTGCGAGATTAGGATAGGCATGCCTGCACAATAATACCGCTTCTTTGAGCTACATAGCCTGAGGACTTCCTATAAAGTAGTAGGCATCGCGCCAATCACCCCTTAAATAATCGAAGCCTACGCGTTATATTTGTGACGGCATCGCAGAGGGATTGAGCAAAGACAAATTGGGCACGAGCGCTGACTTATCGTTCGGTTGGGCCTCGTGTAAATCGACGCATCGAAGGACGCTCGCCATCGGGTTCGGGTCCAAATGGTGAGTTGGCTCTGTCTCGACTCTTACGCCATTCCATGAATGAACAGGAGGATGAAGGTTGGCTTCGGTAAATCTAGGTGGCCTTGATGAAGAACACCTTCGGCCGGTTGTTTTTACTATCCGCAATCAAATGAGACCTCAGAGTATTCAGTGCAAACAAGAAAGAAATCACCGCTGAAGCAGTGCCATGGATGACATTGAGAAGGGCATCGTAAGGTCCTTGCAACATCGAATTGACACTTTTTTTATCTTTTCCCCGAAGAACGCTGCACACGTCAACGTGAAAGACTCCTGGTGAATGTTTTTCTGCCACAGAGATGGCAGACAAGCGAACTGAAAAGCGCATTTTTAGATGACTGGTGAAGTAACAAATAAAAAAATAAGAAAATATTTTGCGAAAAGCGAAGATTGGATCCAAGGTTGTTTATCGGGGAGGATCGCGTTCTGGCGCGTTCTGTTCATTTTTATGCACTAAAGTTGCTCTCCGGTAATGTAACGAAGGTGAAGTCCCTGTCCATAACGTTGATGGTCGCGGGAAGAAAGGGCGAGTTTTAAACGTCGATTATTTGCAACACGCTTGCATAGAACCTACGCATCAGGTGCGGCCTTTAAGTTTAATTGACGCGTGCCTCTGACATGACTTTGTTATGACGACGAATAATAGTAAGAGTCCCAATCGATTCGCACAAGTGCGAATTCAGGTTCCCCCGCTTGTAATAAATCATATTTTATCTGATGTAGGACTAAAACGTGTCGCTGTGCGATTCTTTGACTCGTAATGTTTTTAGACTTATTTTGAGTCAGTCTCGTGTCTATAACTTTGGTAAAAAGCGGTACAGTATCAGTGTACAGAAAATGTACTGACAGTTTACTTTGAGGATGTACTAATACAATATACATTTCACAGAATTATAAAACTAGAAAGCAGACTTTGTACTTATAGCACGCTGCTTCTTCACTTACAGTAGATTGGAAGTACATCTTCAGTACACTACAGGTGTGCACTTATTAGACTGCAAATGCACTCCATGTAGACCATGGCAGCACTTCATGTAGACTGGATGGATACTTTCAGTGTACTAGCAACATGAATTATTTGCGTGTGTTTCTGACTCTGCGTTTGGCTTGACGCAGCAGAACGCTCTGTCGGCGTTTTGATGCGTGTTGCATGCTGAACGCGCCTCGCGCACACGAATCCACAACAATCATGAAACTTGCGCGAGAGAGGGCAACAGAAATTCCTCCCTGCAACAGGTTTGCTTGTAAGTAGTGTGTCTTTGATGCGTGCATTTCTTCAACGTTTTACGAATGAAGAAACTATATCAGGTGAAACGTTAAAACAAAAACAATTATTGGCAAAGTTTTGGCTTTTTTTCACAGCTTTCACACAATCCTGTTTTAGTGGACGTTCACTTGGAGGCTAGTTATGACTAAGATGACAATGTGGGACCTTGTCGAAAGTTTTTTTATTCAATAAAGATAGGATGAGTTTCATAGTTTGATTTAGTTTATAGTGAATGCCCGTTAAAAATTCAAAACGTTGAGATTCGAAAGAATATGACCGCCGGACACCGTACAGGTCCATAAAGAGTAAATTGTCACGAATGACATATGATGAGGCTTTGAATAACTGAAGAAACTAAACTTTAATGGGGCGAACTTGTTCCTAAAACAAAATAGAGAAAGACTAGCGTCGCAGGCGCCGATGTCGGCGAAACAGTAGGATCGAGCGCTGGGCTATACTGACCCCGGCTCGCCACGCGGAGCACATTTTGTGCCCGCGTGTGTCTCTGGAACATTCAGCCTAGAACATTCGGCGAGTGGAGCATTCGGAACTCGATCAGAGGACAATGTTCTCGAACTTACGAAAACGACGAGTTGAAAGAATAAATAAAAGGGCAGTCCCACTGACTGGAATCGAACCTACACCTTCCGCGCGACAGTCAAGCGCGGTAACCACTCGGCCACGCACGCGCTCGCTCGCCGACGCGCGTGGCATTACTCCCCCTTAAAAACGCATCGTCTCGATGCGACGTGCCGGGAAACAAAACAGTAAACAGAAACAAAAATAATGGCAAACTACGTAGACTTGTGCAACGTAATCCTATCGAGCGTATTACAAAACACAATTCACAGTCCTATCAACCGTAGTACGGCTTGAGCCGCACGACGTGGACGACTTCCGGCCGTGGAGGGCGGCGTGATGAAATCCATGTTCCATCGGGCATCACCTCGTAGTTCAGATCCTCGAGTCGACGAAGCACTTTGTAGGGCCCAAAGTAGCGCTTCACGAGTTTCTCGCTGAGACCACGGCGGAGAATCGGTGTCCACACCCACACCCTGTCTCCGGACTGGAAGTGGACGTCCCGACGACGAAGGTTGTAGCGGCCAGTGTCGACACGTAGTTGGGCTTTAATCTGAAGTCTGGCGAGCTGACAGACTTCTTCTGCCCTTTGGACAACCACCTGGGCGTCATCGCTTCCGGCGACAGCCGGTTCGTGGGGTAACATCGCGTCCAGCATTGCCGTTACCTTGCGACCATGAACCAGTTGAAAGGGTGTAACCCCGGTGGTCTCTTGCACCGCCGTGTTGTAGGCAAAGGTGACGTACGGCAACACCTCGTCCCATGTCTTGTGCTCCACGTCGACGTACATGGAAATCATGTCGGCGATGGTTTTGTTGAGTCTTTCCGTCAGCCCGTTGGTCTGAGGGTAGTACGCCGTGGTGCGACGATGGCTGGTGTGGCTGAGACGAAGGACTTCTAGTGTCAGCTGGGCCATGAACGAGGATCCACGGTCTGAGATCAGGACTTCGGGAGCGCCGTGCCAGTGGACGATGGATTCAATGAAAAACTTGGCAACTTCCAAAGCAGTTCCGGAAGGAAGGGCTTTCGTTTCGGCGTACCGCGTGAGATAATCTGTGGCGACGATGATCCAGCGATTTGCCGACGTCGACGGTGGAAAGGGCCAAGTAGATCCATTCCGATCTGCTGGAAGGGTGCTGTTGGCGGAGGAATTGACTGCAAGAGTCCGGCCAGCCTCGTCGGAGTTTTCTTGCGTCGCTGGCATTCATGGCATGATTGTGTGTATAGGAGGACGGTTTTGCGGAGCTTGGGCCAGTAATACTTTTCACGAATACGGGCCAGTGTCCGGCTGTAACCAAGGTGTCCGGACGTCGGGTCGTCGTGGCAGGCTTGAAAAATCTCCTCCCGAAGGACGGTCGGGATTACCAGCAGCCACTGCGAGTTGTTGTTCACGAAGTTCTCTTTGTAGAGTACACCTTGTCGAATGGCGAAGGTCGGGAAAGGCTCTCGAGAAAACACGGGGTATAGTACCCCTCGTCCTTCGAGGTGCTCGATTAGCGCGCGCAACTCAGGATCGTCCCTTTGACGCTCGTGCCATGTCGTCGGTGTTCACTGCGCCTAGGTAGCACTCGTCGTCATCGCCGTCGCTGCTACCGGGAGATGTCTCGACAGGGGCTCTGGACAGGCAGTCGGCGTCGCTGTGCTTGCGGCCTGACTTGTAGACCACCGTCATGTTAAATGCCTGCAGTCGGAGGCTCCATCGACCGAGGCGTCCTGACGGGTCCTTGAGGTTAGCAAGCCAGCAGAGCGAGTGGTGGTCCGTGACAACGCGGGAAGGGCTCCCGTATAAGTTCGGGCGAAACTTCATTATTGCCCAGACGACCGCAAGACATTCCTTTTCAGTCGTGGAGTAATTTATCTCCGCTTTGGAGAGTGCCCGACTTGCGTAGGCGATGACTCGCTTGGTGCCTTCTTGCACTTGAACAAGTAGAGCGCCAAGTCCTGCGTTACTTAAGCCCGTATGAATCTCGGTTTCCGCATCTTAGATCGAAGTGTCCAAGAGCCGGAGGAGTCTGGAGTTGTCGTTTCAGCTCGTCGAATGCCTGCTGTTGCTCCTCGGATCATTCGAACTTTTGGGCGTCTTTTGTGAGGTTTCTGAGTGGTGCGGAAATCCTTGCAGAAATCGCTAACGAAGCGCCGATTGTACGCACATAGTCCAAGGAATCTTCGCGTGGCCTTCTTTTCTCTCGGCGCTTGACGTGCCGCGACGGCGCACGTCTTCTCTGGGTCTCGGCGAACGCCATCATTGCTAACCACGTGGCCTAGGAACTTCAGTTCGTCATAGGCGAACCGATACTTCGATGGCTTGAGAGTGAGGCCGGTGGTCTGTATGGCCTAGAAGAACAGCTCAGAGTCGTCGCAATTGCTCGTCGAAGTCGCTTGAAAACACTACACGTCATCAAGGTAGACTAGACAGCCCTGCCGTTTTAGCCCAGCCAGTACGGTGTCCGTGACACGCTGGAAAGCTTGCTGGCGCCGTGCATAGTCCGAAAGGCATCTCCTTGAACTCGTACAGTCCATCTGGCGTGACGAAAGCTGTGTTTTCTCGGTCCCGTTCGTCGACTTCAATCTGCCAGTATCCGCTGTTCAGGTCTATCGATGAAAAATAACGAGAGTGGCGCAGCCGGTCCAGCGTGTCGTCTCCGCGGGGGATTGGGTAGACGACTTTCTTTGTCACCGAGTTTTGCTGTCGATAGTCCTCGCAAAAGCTAAGCGTTGCGTCCTTATTCTTAACCAGTACAACCGGAGAGGCCCATGGACTGCTGGAAGGCTGAATTATGTCGTCGTTAAGCATTTCTTGTACTTGCTCCTGAAAGACCTCCCTTTCTTTTGCGGAGACTCGGTATGGCGATCGATGCACAGGGAGCGCGTCGTCCTTGGTAACAATGCGATGCTTCGCCACGGTGGTTTGGCGCACTTTCTACGACATCGCAAAGCAGTCGCTGTATTCGGTGAGGAGGTCACTCAGCTGCTGTCGTTTTGGGCCCGGAAGCTTGGGGTCAATGTCGAGCTGCGCTGGCGACGTAAAGTCTTGCTGGGGTGGCGATAACTCTTCAGCAATCGAAGTGACTTTGGAGGAGTTTCTGAGTTCCCTGACATGGCTCACAGCTGCACCTTTACTGACGTGTTGCGTTTCTTGTCGGAAATTCGTCACGAAAACCACAGTGCACCCATCCTGAAGTTGAGCTACTCCTCTTGCGACGTCTATTCCTCTTCCGAGAAGCAATTGAAGGTTACCTTCCAGAACAACTTCACCGCGGGTAGCTGCATCGGTCACGATGGGTACGACAACACTTGATCGCGGCCGCAGATTCACGTGGTCGGCAGCGTCTCGGACGGCGGCTGACGCAGTTTGGGGTTTCCCTAAAGGCGGAACAGGTGTCCACAGCGTCAATCTGGATTCTCCAAGGTCGATGACGGCGCCGTATTCACACAGAAGGTCCATGCCGAGAATGACGTCTCTGGAACAGTCTTGTAGAACGACGAATTTCACAGGACAAGCCTCGCCGTGAATTTCGACGCGAGCAGTGAACCTTTCGACAGGTTTGATTAGGTGTCCTCCAGCGGTTCGTATCTGCGGTCCATCCCACGGCGTCATGACTTTTCGAAGGCGGCGAGAGAGCCTCCCACTCAAGACTGAGTAGTCTGCTCCGGTGTCAACGAGTGCCGATGTGTTGCGGCCGTCGCACAACAACGTTTAAGTTGTTGGGCATCGTTGCCGGAGCGTCGTTGCGAGGCGTGGCGTCGGATGAGTGGGAGCGCTCCGGCGTTCGTGGAGGCTCTTTGCGTCGTCCGTCCCCGGCAACTTCACTTCCGGGAGTTACCGCGCTTAGTTTTCCCGGCGGGACAAAGGCGACAGGCTCTCACGACGGGGTCAGTGCATCGGCGAAGCTGGACGTCGTGGTGACGGTGACCAGGAGACGGAAATCGTCGAAGGTACTCTACGACCGGGAGGCGGTGGAGACTGAGGTCGTCGAAGGTACTCTTCTATCTCCTGTGGTCGCTCACCATAGCGTGGGCGTGGGTCGTTAGAGTGGAAGCCGCGCAGCCCCATTTGCCGGTAGGGGCAACGGCGGTTGATGTGGTCGGCTTCACCGCAGTGGCAGCACAGCGGGCGTCGATCGGCCGTTCGCCACACGTCGGTCTTTCTGGGCGCCGTTTGTTCTCGCCGGATGTACTGAGGTCGATCATCGAGACGTCGGGGGTACGGCTGTGCTGGCGTGTCCCGTCGTTGTGGCGTAGAGGTCGACGCGCAGCAGGTGGCTGTCGTCGGGCTATGGCGGCGTAGCTCACCGTCAGTTGTTCGGGTTGTGGCAGGTCGACGGGAGACTCTGGCTGGAAGGCTCGCTGCACCTCCTCTCGCACTACTTCGGTCTTAGAGAGCGCGGCAGGGCGATCGGCACTGGACAGCACCTTCCTGATCTCCTCCCGAACGACGTCGCGGATGATCTCGACGGAGATCTGGGCTGTTGCAGCTGGGAGGCGGAAGGGCAGCGACGCCGGGGTGTCGCTGATAGTGGGAAGCGCGCGCTTGGAGGGCGCCGTCGATGTTGGTTGCCTCCGTTACGAAGGCTTCGACGGTGGTCGGCGGGTTGCGGACGAGGCCTCCGAAGATGTCATCCTTAACACCTCGCATCAGGATCCGCAGCTTCTTTTCGTTGGGGGCTCGAGAGTCGGCGCGAGCGACCAGGCGCAGGACATCCTAGACGAAACTGGTGATTGTCTCGTTTGCGCCCTGCGTCTTCAATCGAAGAAGGTCTTCGGCTCTTTTCCGTCGATACTGGTTGGTGAACATCCCTCTCAGCGCATCCTTGCAGGCGGTCCACGAGGTCAAGAAAGTCTCGTGATTTTCGAACCAGTGCCTGGCCGTTCCTTCGAGCGCGAAGTAAAGACTCTGTAGGTGCTGTTCTTCCGTCCATTCGTTTGTGCTGGGCCACTCGCTCGTACTGCTGTAGCCAGTCCTCGACGTCTTCATAGGGCTCACCATGGAAGGGCGCAGGCGTACGTGCAGCGACAGGTAGAACAACGAAGGGTGGAGGGGTCATCGTCACGGTCTTCTTTGGTTTCTGTGGCAGGGGTTGTGGGAGCCAAGGGTGAAAGACGAGGCAGAGGGCACGTGACAGGCGGTCGGCGGAGAAGACACGAGCTGGCGCGAGACAGTGCGTGCTGAGCGAGGCTGGAGCTGGGCAGGAACGTCGGAGCCTGGCTGCCTGGCGTAGCCCATGGCGAACCCCGGAGCGGTCCACCAGCGAGGTCCGAAGTCCGGACCGGTGGAAACGGCGAGCCCTGGCCATCTGGCCTAGGCCACGACGATCGCGGGGTGGTTCCGCAGCGAGACTTTGGCAGTGATAGCCCTGGACAGCCAGCCCACGCAGCGCTGGCGTGGGAAGGGCGATCCGCAGGCCTGGACAGGGACACCGACTGCAATGCTCTGATTGACGGGCGACAACATTGGTCGGCGGACCCGGACTGCTGGCTCTCGACGACGGGCGACCGGGAGGTACACTGTTAGCAAAAATAACACGTCCAAGCGTGTAAACCGTTGTCCCATAGCGGACACGTCGAAACGTGTTCGTTTTACACGCAGCCATCTGCGTTATTCGTTTACACATGAGGTGCCGTGTAAACTTAACACGATACACTGTGTCTGCATTCCACGAAACAGGGCATAAGCGTGTTTATTATAAAACATGGCGGCCAGCAGCCGAGAACAGGCGAAGCGGTGAGAGCACACAGGAGCACGCTCGCTCTCGTTCGATGTCTTTTATGCGCAGTAAATCACAGTCTCCAATCGCTAGCATCATGTCTATGCAGAGCAAGAACGAGGTGACGAACGGAGAACGGCTACGGAGGACGGCACCGCCCCGCTGGTACCCACCGTAGCCCCGGCCTCGCTCACCTTTACGCTCCGATATCCTGCGCAACTTCCATATGCCTACTCTGTCGTCGGCTGTTAAGCGGACGAGAACTTGCATAAACTTCATCGCTGCGTTAGACCAGCCGACGTCGCTACGTGCGAAAGTACGTGCGTCAGCGGCGACGGTAGCTGCGACGGGATTGCTAGACAGATAGAGATGAACGAACGCTGAACTTCAAGTAGATAAATGACTCGACCAAGCGAAATATTCGAATACGGTAACGACTCAGTGCCACCTAGGAGTAGGGACGTTGCGTAGCTCCAACCACTAATACCACTAATACAACGCAACTGCTAGACAGACAAACGAATGCCGAACGCATGTGGACATATAACTCAAGTAAATATCTGAAACATGTAGGTACCCTGTGCCACCTAGTGAGATGTCTAGCAGCTTGTAAAAATAATTATTTGTACTCTAGGAATGATCGCGCGTAGCAGTACACATACATCATACAGACATCAGAAGAACCACATATTATACAACACCGACACAGACACATGTACAATCACACTCACTACAACGACGACAACACCATACTCCCGACACTTCCTATCTGGACACGCTATCATTTCCCCATGAGGTATATAAGCTTGACGTGTGCGGGTGAGCTCTTTGGTCGCTGACTGTTACAGATTGTATAGAAGAACACACAAACACGGCGGAAAGGACAGCCGTGTGTGAAAATCTGTTTGCACTTAAACATGTGGAGGCAAAATCTATAATCTTAATCTGTTGCAAAAGATAACGATGTATTAACCCTAAATATTAAACCGGTCAGAAAACGTTCAATTATTTGTTATTTTCTTGCTTAGCCAGTGTTATGAGCAGTCCGGCTAGCTGGAATCAGATAGAAAAATAAGTTATTGGGGATTTTATCATTATGTATTCAATAATAAATGACAATGATCGTTGCGCAAAGCATTTTTATATATTCTTTTGAAAGGACATCCGCCCAACACTTCACTTCCGCTAGTTGCAGTACGGGAGCAGACGCCTTCACTTTTGGGGCGTTTTGATGCAGTTTGTTGTCGTATGTCGTGTCAGGCATGTTGAGTGGAGCGGTAGGGCTCGGGAGTTTGTGACCGGTGTTATTCGTGATCACTGGTGTGGCGCTGATGCGTCTTTTACACCGCCACCGCCCCGAACTTTGAAGATTCACGGGCCCGCAACGAACAGCATTATGCTTAATCGCGGAGCTCCTTCTCTTCACGTCGACGTTTGCCTGGGTACCACTCGTGGATAACGCGCGCTTAAACAGTGCGCACCGTCTCGCCTACATCCCCGGTGACGTACTCGACCTGCACGAAACATATTGCTTCCGTCATTTTGGAGTACGCAAGGCAGTTATCTCGCTGCCTCTGGTTTCGGTTATAAAAGCAAGGCAAAACGCTCGCAGTTCCCGCCCTCAGTACACGTTAGACATCTTCCACACTTTGACACCGGATAACCGGGATGAACGAGGATTTACATTTGCTCTAAAGGTCACTCGTCGTCGCGCTCTCACCTCGCTGAGCAGCAAGGAGCAGCTTTCGGCGACAAGCCGCGGATGAAAGGCCTGAGCATCAACAGCCCAAGCGGGCACTCGGTGCCGATGGCAGGCGATGCGGGTTTCTGTCAACCGGGTAGGCTATGACACAAACCGTGACCGTTCCTACCTCTTCGTCATGACACGGTGTTGCAGGAAGCAGTGTAAAATAGCAACGAAGCACACGGACCACCGAAGCAAACCCACTGTTATCGTAAATTTTGGCTTGTGATTGCGCCTCGTAGATCATCTGCCTCTTTTTGCTGGAGAGGACGCAAAACAACGGGCGTAACAAAATCGCTTGCATATTCCGCATACCTCGCAAAAGCATTTACCGCCCACCTTGCGAAAAGCGCACCGTCCTGACCTCCCCTGCCTTTTACCTGCTTTAGAGCAGTTTGGTATCTGCATAGTAGGTATGCCATTGCCTACTGAAACTGAAAACTTTGTGAAACTAGGGCAGAGAGCACAGAGAGAAAAAGAGACAAGTTGGGAAAGCTAAGCTCTCTGCTTTCTCCGAACTTCTCAACTCTCAAGCGATTATACTCATAATAAACGCACCAACGCCTCTTCCCATAATAAAGGAAAAGCACTATGTGCTCACAACGTAAAAAATGGTCTCAGTTCATGCATCTGTAAGCAGTGCAGGGAAATCTTGCCCCAATTTATTCACACCGCATGATGTGCGCAACAAATTCGCACGAGATATGAGCAGGAAAATATCGGTGGTGACTTAAGTTTCCTGAAATTCTGCATAACCGGTCGTTTGCAGGACCTAATCATCTACTCGAGCGGTGTGCGTCGCTGTGCAAACACGTCGCTGTGCAAACGCAGTCCAACACGAAGCATAAAAATCGGCAGACGTAGGACAAACAATCCGGAGTCCATTGTTCAACTCAAACGACGTAATTTTGTTGAAAACACTCCGCAGCTTTTTACTCACGCTTATCCGTCGGGATATTTCCACATTTTGAAACGGAACTAAGGAAGATTTACTTTAAAGACGCTCG
>JAZHYW010020190.1:0-25701 GCA_037355805.1 Ixodes ricinus | reverse complement strand
CTATGGAGCATTACTGTACTGAAAGAGTTCCTCGGCAAATTCGAGCGTCTTTGTTTCTGTGCATAGCAGTACACTTATCACTAATGCTTATTTTCCCATATCTCTTGCAATTATGTTGCTCTTCTTGCGTGTTTCAAGAAACTAAAATTATGTTTCAATAGCCCCAAGCAGCGACGCCGCGTGTTGCCGTAGATCTTCGTACCGCCACCACACACAACGTGAGTGCTTCGAGGCATTGTAAAATACGTTTACTCTCTTGAAACACGCAAGAAGAGCAACATAATTGTAAGAGATCTGGGAAAATATGCATGAGTGATAAGTTTATTGCATGCACAGTGCCAAAGACGCTCGTATTGGCCGAGGTACGCTTTCAGTACCATGATGCTTCATAGCGATCTTGGTGCGACTGATTTAACGACCCTTTCGAAGCTTCGAAACTTTGGAAGTGTCCAAAATGGCGACCGCCATGGCAACCGACAGCGATGAGCCAATCACTTTGAGAGATTTTGCCGTCTGTATGTTGGTATTCCTTTGTGTCCGGCTAGCAGGTGGGAAGGCAATAGCGATACTTTCCCAGATCCACTGATTTTAGGTGCACCCACATCACTTTAGCGGTCAGCGGGGTGGTGTTTGTGATCTGCCTTCATATACCGCATACGTTGATTCTTTATCACGTGACTTTTCTTTTTTGCTTTGTAACGTCAGCAGCGTCATAAACAAGCTTGACTCTTTACCACCTTTAATCGCGACGTATCTTGTTGATGTAGTGTTATTTACCGAAACCCATGGCTGTCCGCAAAAGTAGATAACAGTAAGATTTTAAATTGCCAAGAAGTATAGCGTCTATAGGTCTGACAGGCGAACTCGGACTGGGACGGGGGGGGGGGGGTATTGATAGGGGTTAGGGGTTAGTGACGAGTTAGTTTCTTTTGATGTGTTGCTTATTCCCCTCTTAAGTTTCAATTTCAGTGGGCATTTGTCTGGATTATAACGATGGAATTTTTGCGCTTGTGATCGCGCCCCTAGTTCACCTTCTCTTTCTTTTTAATGATTTCCACGATGCTTTATATAAATTGCATGTATGGTTTCTGCCCTCACCCATTTTTGTCCTTGGTGATTTTAATTTCCCCGGTGGCACTTGGAATGCAACTATTCCCATAGCAAGCTTCGGCTCTTCAGAATGCAATTCTTTTCTTTCTACATGCTAAGATTCGGTATTAATGCAACTCGTTAAATGTCCAGCCCATAAACCTCTGACAAGTGCCGCTGTCCTTGACATAGCATTCTGTACACACCCAGACCTTGTTCAGTCGCTTTCAGTTTTACCAGGTGTGGGCGACCATTCTCTTATTTCCTTCAATATTCTCTAACACTTCACCTCGCGAGTGTGCTACTACAAAGTCCATTGGGGACTACAACAGAGCTGACTACACCGTACTAAATGGTGAACTGGAAGTATTTTATCTGATATTCTTTTGAAATTTTCCGAGTGAACGCTGGAAAAGGACAGGCTTGCGTTTAAATCGAAAATAGCTGAGCTAACTAACCGTTACCCGTCGTAAAAATAGAAACTCGCAGACACCTTGGTTTACGCCATCATAAGAAACGGCTACTGACCAAGAAAAAGCGTCTTCTGCGACAGGCCAGGCTATCTGTGATCCCAGGTGAATGGACAGCTTATTATCGTGCAGAAGATGAGTACGCGCGTGCTCTGTACCTCGCCAAAATTACGTGTTTTTAATCAAAGCCCTTTATCGCTGCTGGAAACCAATCTACGCACGTTTTGGCGCGTGGTGGACGGAAATGAAACGAAACCGATTGAACTTATTACTGAAAGCGAACTGGCCGTTCCTAGGGAGAGCCGCTGTGTTGTTTCAAATTCTGTATTTTCATTGTCCTTTGTTGACATTATACCGGCACTGGTTTCCGATATTCCGGTTCATGATTTCTTCCTGATGAATCAAATAGTTATTGACTGGGCAGGTGAATGCAAATAATTCAAATTATGAATCTTGCCTCTAATCCAGGTGATCACGTCGTAAATCCCCAATTTTCGAAGAACACTGATGTGTATTCTTTTATAATATTATAAAAGATATTCGCAGATTCATTGGAATACTGTACGCTCCCGAACGACTGGAACGTGGGGAAAGTGGTTCCTCTGCACAAGTCAGGTAACACCCATTGCTCCAATAATTATAGACCCATTTCACTAACAAGCATACCATGCGAACTCTTGGAGCATGTCATACACTGTAACGTTGTGTCCTTTCTTGAGACCAATTCTTTTTTCAGCATTCATAAACACAGCTCTAGGAAAATTTACTCCCGTGAGACTCAACTACTTGCCGTCACTAACGACTTGTTTTCTGCTATGGATTGTTTATTCACAGTTGACTGCATTTTAAACGACTTTTCTGGGACATTCGACACTGTCTCTCATAGTCTACTCCTTCGTGAACAGTATAAGCTTAACCTTGACCGTAATGTTTTAAAACGGAGAGAATATGTTTTTTGTATATTCGCACGCAATTTGTAACTGCATACGATCATAACTCCCCTCACTGTTCCGCAACATCCTGTGTACCGCATGGTTCAGTGCATGGGCCCTTGTTTTTTCTTGTTTATATTACCGATTTGCCTAACTGCATTTCTTCATCTATAAAACATTTTGCTGACGATTTTGTAATTTATCGCCAAATTCTCGATATTGGAAATCGTTCCACCCTTCAGTCTGACCTAGATAATATTTAAACTTTGCTCGGTACCTTGCTAATGAAACGTAACGCTACCAAATAGAAGTAGACGAGAATTTCGTCATTCTAATCTTGCTTTACAATGTCACTGTTCAGAACGTTGGGAACGGACGACGGCCAAGTGACACCAGCCCAACTCCCGACCACAACCAAAAGCCCCTGTATTATTATGCCCCGCTTCTTATATAAGCGCTCTATAAATTATGGTGTCTTCTGGCGAGCAATAAGAAAAACATCATTTACCTTAGAAGCGCCCACTCCATCTCCTCTCTTAGGACCTATAAGTCTAATCGCCTTGGCGGTCAGAATCACACGACCGCCACGTGTGCGTTTCAGCCGGAGTCCTTGTTGCTGAGGTTCTGGCGATGATGCTGGTTTACCTTCACCAGGCGTAGACTGCTGGGAACTGGCTGGCGCTTCATCTGCTGACTGGCCGTTTTAAAAGGGGACAAGATGCCGACGGTTTCGCTGAAGAGCTCCCCTCGGCGTTCCCACCATATGTGACCGTGGTCGTTGAGCGGGGCTGAGGATACGGCCTCGGCAATCGACGTTCTTAATCCACACGTCCTCTCCTAACTTCAAAGGAGTGGGAGAACTTGAAGTATGCTGGCGATTGTAGTTATTTGCCTGCTGTGACTTGTTTGCAGTATCTCTCGCTTTGAAGTTTTGATGGCAGGGCAATGCTGGGTCAAGTCGTTCGGGTAAACCAGGAAGTCGAGTTTGGAGTTTTCTTCCCATTAACAACTGTGCAGGAGACTCGCCATTGACACCAGGTGTGTCTCGGTACGGTAGGAGAGCCAGGTATGGATCAGAACTTTTTGCAAACAAGTCCTTCACGGTACGCACCATATGCTCTACTTCGCCATTTTTTCTGGGTGTACCACGGGCTGCTAGTCTCGTGGCGAAATCCTTACGCCTCAGCAAAGTTTGCAAACTTGTGAGAGGCTAACTCCGGTCCGTTATCTGACTGCAGGACGTCCGGGATCCAATGGCGAGCCATTCAACTCTTGACAACCGAGATGACCACTTGCTCATTTGTAGATCCGAGAGAGACTACCTCAGGAAACCTTGAGTAGTAGTCTACAATCAGAACGCAGTCACTTTCTTTTAGCTGGAAAAGGTCTACCCCAATGCGCTGCCATGGTCAATCTGGCGTTGGAGTCTGCATCATCGGCTCAGAGTGTACCACACGAGTCACGGCGCACTTTGCGCACTCGGCTACAAGTTGTTCGATGTGCAGAATTGCACTTCGGCCATCAATCGCTTTCTCCGGCGCGTACTTGACAGCGGCGAACACCTAGTTGCCCTTCATGCAGTAAGGCTAGGATGCTCTGTCGGAGAGCAGACGGAATGACGATGCTGCGATCCAGGAGTAGTACGCCTTTGTAGACGCTCAATCGTTCTCTCTCCTTTCAATACAGAGCAATGTGAGCTGGCACCTTGTTTTTGTTGGGCCAACCTCTTCCATAGTAAGTTACAGCCATGGAACACTCTCCAACTTGCGTTTGGTGCTGGCGAACGTCTTCCAGCTGACTCGCCACCGCTGGTGGCAGGTCTTTGAAGACTTCGCCTGTGAAGAGTTTCACACTTCCTACTTTTTGCGAAGCTGGCGCGTCACAAGGTGCTCGTGAGAGAGTGTCTGGAGTCGCCAAGAGCTTCCCCGGTACATACTTCCCGTTGTACTGATAACGCATCAGCTTGATTCGCATGCGTTGCACCCGCGGTAGCAGAAACTCCAGGTCCTTTCCCCCAAGAAGGATGACAAGAGGAAGGTGATCTGTCTCGACCTCGAAGTTGAGACCACGAATATACTGGTCAAACCATAAAACGGCCCAAGTACGGCTATAGAATACTTCTCCATCTGACTGTAGCAACCCTCCGTGGAAGTGAGGGATTTGGAAGCAAAGACAACAGCACGCCGAGTCCCAGAAGGCTGATCTTAAAGCAGCACGGCTCCCAAACCATAATAACTGGCATCCGCAGATCACCACGGTATGGTAGTGCGGGTGGTACTACGCCATGTATGTTTCAGATCTGAGCAGTATCTTGAGGCGGGCGAAAGCTTCCTCTTCAACATAGCGAATGGGTGTAGTAACGTCAGCAATGTGCGGTATTAAACATCCGATGTGATAAGCCATCCCAAGCAACCGACGCACGCCGCTCACATCTCCTGGTGGCAACAATTCTTTGATGGCTTTGATCTTGTCTGGATCTGGTGAAATTTCTTTGGCATCCAAGACAACGCCTAGGAACTTGACAGAGGTGACGGGGAATTCACACTTTGTCTAGTTCAGTGTGACCCCAGCTTGTTCCAGGCGACTCAACACATGGGCCATACGTTGATCGTGTTCCCGACGATCCCTCCCAAAGGCTAGAATGTCGTCAATCATGTTGACGAAACCCAAGAGACATTCATTCAAGAAGTCTTGACATCAGGCGTTGAAAGTACTCCTGTGCTGATGCGATGCGAACTCGAAGACGCTTGTAGATATAACGGCCGAAGGGAGTTTCATTTCATTTCATTTATTTATCCTTAAGGGCCCGGGTGGGGCATTATATAAGGGGGAGTAGACGAGAACTAAAATACACTTTGACACTTGAAAACGACAAAAAAAGAGGAGAGAGTCAAAATATTAATAGTAAAAAACACAAAGTACTGATATGGTTTAGTCTGGAATAATTAGTGCTTGTGTAAAGAGATTTCCTGGCGAAACCTCTTTGGGTCAGTAATGACTACAATGTCGTCAGGAAGGGAGTTCCAGATGGCTCACATCGGGCATGAGTGAAAAAGGAAGTGTTGAAGGCAAGTGTTTTGCCTGCAATACGCTTGATGCATTGATTATGATTAAGGCGTTATAATACTCTGTCAGGAGGAGCAAGAGGGGTGGTTTGAGAGTTTGGATAGTTATATTAGAATTTATGCAATAAACATAATCGAGAATTCAATCTTCGACTGGACAGTAAGGGTAGTTCTAGAGTTCCTTTAAGTCGGGTTACACTGATGTCATGAGTATAAGCTGATGTGATGAATCGGGCTGCGCGGGTTTGTACACGCTATTGGTTATCAGAGAGGTAAGCTTCAGAATGGTGCCAGATGGATGACGCATATTCAAGCTTTGGCCGAACGAATGTAGTGTATGCAAGTTTCTTAAAGTGACTGGGCGCGGACTTTAAATTACGTTTCAGGTATTCAAGTGTGCGTGATGCCTCAGCTATAATATTATCAACTTGTAGTACCCAAGAAAGCGATGAGGTTAAATTTACTCCTAAGAACTTATAAGAAGATGATGTATTACTTGGGGTGCCGCCGAGTGAATATACATACGCATATGTAGATTTTTTCCGGGTAAACGAAACTACTTTACGCTTGTCCAGGTTGAGAGGCATAAGCCATTGTTCACACCAGGTATTATTTGTGTTACGCCGTCCTGCAGTATGAAATGATCTGAATCATTTGTGAGTGGGCGATATATCACGCAATCATCGGCGAATAGTCTAATTTTCGAAAGGATGTCATGAGGAAGGTCATTTATGTATATTAAGAATAGTAGTGGGGACCAAGGAAGCACGCCAGAGGAACGCCTACCTTGGGCAAAGGTCTGGCAAACATAAGGGCCCAACTTTGGCGCAGTTAGGTTTTTGCACCATGGCACTCATCAGTGCCAAAGTACGGTGCCTAACTATAGCCTTAGTTGGGCGATCCTAGTGGCATGCCAAAGTTTGGCTCTTCTCTGGTACGCCAGAGGATTGCCAAAGTTGGTGCCATACTTGAGTCATAACTGCCAGAGCAGCGCCGAATTTGGGTATTTCAGACATGCCAAAGTTTGGCGTTGCTCTGGTCTGCCAGAGGAGCGCCGAAGTTGGTGCCATACTTCAGCCATAACTGCCATAGTAAATCCTAATCTGGGAATTCGGGGCATGTCAAGGTTTGGCATTTCTTTGGTCCGCCAGAGGAGCGGCAAAGTTGGCGCCATACTTGAGCCATAACTGTCAAAGCAATAGCCTAATTTGGGTATTTCGGACATGCCAAGTTTGGCCTTTCTCTGGTCCGCCACAGTTCTGCCAAAGTAAGTGCCAGACTTGAACCATAACTGCCAAAGCAACGCCTAATTCGGGTATTTCGGACATGCCAAGTTTGGCTTTTCTCTGGTCCGCCACAGTTCTGCCAAAGTAAGTGCCAGACTTGAACCCTAACTGCCAAAGCAACGCCTAATTTGGGTATTTCGGACATGCCAAGTTTGGCTTTTCTCTGGTGCGCCACAGTTCTGCCAAAGTAAGTGCCAGACTTGAACCCTAACTGCCAAAGCAACGCCTAATTTGGGTATTTCGGATATGCCAAGTTTGGCCTTTCTCTGGTTCGCCACAGTTCTGCCAAAGTAAGTGCCAGACTTGAACCATAACTGCCAAAGCAACGCCTAATTTGGGTATTTCGGACATGCCGAGTTTGGCTTTTCTCTGATTCGCCACAGTTGTGCCAAAGTAAGTGCCAGACTTGAACCCTAACTGCCAAAGCAACGCCTAATTCGGGTATTTCGGACATGCCAAGTTTGGCTTTTCTCTGGTGCGCCACAGTTCTGCCAAAGTAAGTGCCAGACTTGAGCCATAACTGCCAAAGCAACGCCTAATTTGGGTATTTCGGACATGCCAAGTTTGGCTTTTCTCTGGTGCGCCACAGTTCTGCCAAAGTAAGTGCCAGACTTGAACCCTAACTGCCAAAGCAACGCCTAATTCGGGTATTTCGGTCACGCCAAGTTTGGCTTTTCTCTGATTCGCCACAGTTGTGCCAAAGTAAGTGCCAGACTTGAACCCTAACTGCCAAAGCAACGCCTAATTTGGGTATTTCGGACATGCCAAGTTTGGCTTTTCTCTGGTCCGCCACAGTTGTGCCAAAGTAAGTGCCAGACTTGAACCCTAACTGCCAAAGCAACGCCTAATTCGGGTATTTCGGTTACGCCGAGTTTGGCTTTTCTCTGATTCGCCACAGTTGTGCCAAAGTAAGTGCCAGACTTGAACCCTAACTGCCAAAGCAACGCCTAATTTGGGTATTTCGGACATGCCAAGTTTGGCTTTTCTCTGGTGCGCCACAGTTGTGCCAAAGTAAGTGCCAGACTTGAACCCTAACTGCCAAAGCAACGCCTAATTCGGGTATTTCGGACATGCCAAGTTTGGCTTTTCTCTGGTTCGCCACAGTTGTGCCAAAGTAAGTGCCAGACTTGAACCCTAACTGCCAAAGCAACGCCTAATTTGGGTATTTCGGACATGCCAAGTTTGGCTTTTCTCTGATTCGCCACAGTTCTGCCAAAGTAAGTGCCAGACTTGAACCCTAACTGCCAAAGCAACGCCTAATTCGGGTATTTCGGACATGCCAAGTTTGGCTTTTCTCTGGTGCGCCACAGTTGTGCCAAAGTAAGTGCCAGACTTGAACCCTAACTGCCAAAGCAACACCTAATTTGGGTATTTCGGACATGCCAAGTTTGGCTTTTCTCTGGTCCGCCACAGTTGTGCCAAAGTAAGTGCCAGACTTGAACCATAACTGCCAAAGCAACGCCTAATTCGGGTATTTCGGACATGCCGAGTTTGGCTTTTCTCTGGTGCGCCACAGTTCTGCCAAAGTAAGTGCCAGACTTGAACCATAACTGCCAAAGCAACGCCTAATTTGGGTATTTCGGACATGCCAAGTTTGGCTTTTCTCTGATTCGCCACAGTTGTGCCAAAGTAAGTGCCAGACTTGAACCCTAACTGCCAAAGCAACACCTAATTCGGGTATTTCGGACATGCCAAGTTTGGCTTTTCTCTGGTGCGCCACAGTTCTGCCAAAGTAAGTGCCAGACTTGAACCCTAACTGCCAAAGCAACGCCTAATTTGGGTATTTCGGACACGCCGAGTTTGGCTTTTCTCTGGTTCGCCACAGTTGTGCCAAAGTAAGTGCCAGACTTGAACCATAACTGCCAAAGCAACGCCTAATTCGGGTATTTCGGACATGCCAAGTTTGGCTTTTCTCTGGTGCGCCACAGTTCTGCCAAAGTAAGTGCCAGACTTGAACCCTAACTGCCAAAGCAACGCCTAATTCGGGTATTTCGGACATGCCGAGTTTGGCTTTTCTCTGGTTCGCCACAGTTGCTGCCAAAGTAAGTGCCAGACTTGAACCCTAACTGCCAAAGCAACGCCTAATTTGGGTATTTCGGACATGCCAAGTTTGGCTTTTCTCTGGTGCGCCACAGTTCTGCCAAAGTAAGTGCCAGACTTGAACCCTAACTGCCAAAGCAACGCCTAATTCGGGTATTTCGGACATGCCAAGTTTGGCTTTTCTCTGGTTCGCCACAGTTGTGCCAAAGTAAGTGCCAGACTTGAACCCTAACTGCCAAAGCAACGCCTAATTCGGGTATTTCGGACATGCCAAGTTTGGCTTTTCTCTGGTGCGCCACAGTTCTGCCAAAGTAAGTGCCAGACTTGAACCCTAACTGCCAAAGCAACACCTAATTCGGGTATTTCGGACATGCCAAGTTTGGCTTTTCTCTGGTGCGCCACAGTTCTGCCAAAGTAAGTGCCAGACTTGAACCATAACTGCCAAAGCAACGCCTAATTTGGGTATTTCGGACATGCCAAGTTTGGCTTTTCTCTGGTCCGCCACAGTTGTGCCAAAGTAAGTGCCAGACTTGAACCCTAACTGCCAAAGCAACGCCTAATTCGGGTATTTCGGACATGCCGAAGTTTGGCTTTTCTCTGGTGCGCCACAGTTCTGCCAAAGTAAGTGCCAGACTTGAACCCTAACTGCCAAAGCAACGCCTAATTTGGGTATTTCGGACACGCCAAGTTTGGCTTTTCTCTGATTCGCCACAGTTGCTGCCAAAGTAAGTGCCAGACTTGAACCCTAACTGCCAAAGCAACGCCTAATTTGGGTATTTCGGACATGCCAAGTTTGGCTTTTCTCTGGTGCGCCACAGTTGTGCCAAAGTAAGTGCCAGACTTGAACCCTAACTGCCACAGCAACGCCTAATTCGGGTATTTCGGACATGCCAAGTTTGGCTTTTCTCTGATTCGCCACAGTTGTGCCAAAGTAAGTGCCAGACTTGAACCCTAACTGCCAAAGCAACGCCTAATTCGGGTATTTCGGACATGCCAAGTTTGGCTTTTCTCTGGTTCGCCACAGTTGTGCCAAAGTAAGTGCCAGACTTGAACCCTAACTGCCAAAGCAACACCTAATTCGGGTATTTCGGACATGCCAAGTTTGGCTTTTCTCTGGTGCGCCACAGTTCTGCCAAAGTAAGTGCCAGACTTGAACCCTAACTGCCAAAGCAACGCCTAATTCGGGTATTTCGGACTATGCCAAGTTTGGCTTTTCTCTGATTCGCCACAGTTGTGCCAAAGTAAGTGCCAGACTTGAACCCTAACTGCCAAAGCAACGCCTAATTTGGGTATTTCGGACATGCCAAGTTTGGCTTTTCTCTGGTTCGCCACAGTTGTGCCAAAGTAAGTGCCAGACTTGAACCCTAACTGCCAAAGCAACGCCTAATTCGGGTATTTCGGACACGCCGAGTTTGGCTTTTCTCTGGTTCGCCACAGTTGTGCCAAAGTAAGTGCCAGACTTGAACCCTAACTGCCAAAGCAACGCCTAATTCGGGTATTTCGGACATGCCAAGTTTGGCTTTTCTCTGGTGCGCCACAGTTCTGCCAAAGTAAGTGCCAGACTTGAACCCTAACTGCCAAAGCAACGCCTAATTCGGGTATTTCGGACACGCCGAGTTTGGCTTTTCTCTGGTTCGCCACAGTTGTGCCAAAGTAAGTGCCAGACTTGAACCCTAACTGCCAAAGCAACGCCTAATTCGGGTATTTCGGACATGCCAAGTTTGGCTTTTCTCTGGTTCGCCACAGTTCTGCCAAAGTAAGTGCCAGACTTGAACCCTAACTGCCAAAGCAACACCTAATTCGGGTATTTCGGACATGCCAAGTTTGGCTTTTCTCTGGTGCGCCACAGTTGTGCCAAAGTAAGTGCCAGACTTGAACCATAACTGCCAAAGCAACGCCTAATTTGGGTATTTCGGACATGCCAAGTTTGGCTTTTCTCTGGTTCGCCACAGTTGTGCCAAAGTAAGTGCCAGACTTGAACCCTAACTGCCAAAGCAACGCCTAATTTGGGTATTTCGGACATGCCAAGTTTGGCTTTTCTCTGGTGCGCCACAGTTCTGCCAAAGTAAGTGCCAGACTTGAACCCTAACTGCCAAAGCAACGCCTAATTCGGGTATTTCGGACATGCCGAGTTTGGCTTTTCTCTGGTTCGCCACAGTTGTGCCAAAGTAAGTGCCAGACTTGAACCCTAACTGCCAAAGCAACACCTAATTTGGGTATTTCGGACATGCCAAGTTTGGCTTTTCTCTGGTTCGCCACAGTTGTGCCAAAGTAAGTGCCAGACTTGAACCCTAACTGCCAAAGCAACACCTAATTCGGGTATTTCGGACATGCCAAGTTTGGCTTTTCTCTGGTGCGCCACAGTTGTGCCAAAGTAAGTGCCAGACTTGAACCCTAACTGCCAAAGCAACGCCTAATTCGGGTATTTCGGACATGCCAAGTTTGGCTTTTCTCTGGTTCGCCACAGTTGTGCCAAAGTAAGTGCCAGACTTGAACCCTAACTGCCAAAGCAACACCTAATTTGGGTATTTCGGACATGCCAAGTTTGGCTTTTCTCTGGTTCGCCACAGTTGTGCCAAAGTAAGTGCCAGACTTGAACCCTAACTGCCAAAGCAACACCTAATTCGGGTATTTCGGACATGCCAAGTTTGGCTTTTCTCTGGTGCGCCACAGTTCTGCCAAAGTAAGTGCCAGACTTGAACCCTAACTGCCAAAGCAACGCCTAATTTGGGTATTTCGGACATGCCAAGTTTGGCTTTTCTCTGGTTCGCCACAGTTGTGCCAAAGTAAGTGCCAGACTTGAACCCTAACTGCCAAAGCAACGCCTAATTCGGGTATTTCGGACATGCCAAGTTTGGCTTTTCTCTGGTGCGCCACAGTTCTGCCAAAGTAAGTGCCAGACTTGAACCCTAACTGCCAAAGCAACGCCTAATTTGGGTATTTCGGACATGCCGAGTTTGGCTTTTCTCTGGTTCGCCACAGTTGTGCCAAAGTAAGTGCCAGACTTGAACCCTAACTGCCAAAGCAACACCTAATTCGGGTATTTCGGACATGCCAAGTTTGGCTTTTCTCTGGTCCGCCACAGTTGTGCCAAAGTAAGTGCCAGACTTGAACCCTAACTGCCAAAGCAACACCTAATTCGGGTATTTCGGACATGCCAAGTTTGGCTTTTCTCTGGTGCGCCACAGTTCTGCCAAAGTAAGTGCCAGACTTGAACCCTAACTGCCAAAGCAACGCCTAATTTGGGTATTTCGGACATGCCAAGTTTGGCTTTTCTCTGGTGCGCCACAGTTCTGCCAAAGTAAGTGCCAGACTTGAACCCTAACTGCCAAAGCAACGCCTAATTCGGGTATTTCGGACATGCCAAGTTTGGCTTTTCTCTGGTTCGCCACAGTTCTGCCAAAGTAAGTGCCAGACTTGAACCCTAACTGCCAAAGCAACACCTAATTCGGGTATTTCGGACATGCCGAGTTTGGCTTTTCTCTGGTTCGCCACAGTTCTGCCAAAGTAAGTGCCAGACTTGAACCCTAACTGCCAAAGCAACGCCTAATTTGGGTATTTCGGACATGCCAAGTTTGGCTTTTCTCTGGTTCGCCACAGTTGTGCCAAAGTAAGTGCCAGACTTGAACCCTAACTGCCAAAGCAACGCCTAATTCGGGTATTTCGGACATGCCGAGTTTGGCTTTTCTCTGGTTCGCCACAGTTGTGCCAAAGTAAGTGCCAGACTTGAACCCTAACTGCCAAAGCAACGCCTAATTCGGGTATTTCGGACATGCCAAGTTTGGCTTTTCTCTGGTTCGCCACAGTTGTGCCAAAGTAAGTGCCAGACTTGAACCCTAACTGCCAAAGCAACGCCTAATTCGGGTATTTCGGACATGCCAAGTTTGGCTTTTCTCTGGTGCGCCACAGTTCTGCCAAAGTAAGTGCCAGACTTGAACCCTAACTGCCAAAGCAACGCCTAATTCGGGTATTTCGGACATGCCAAGTTTGGCTTTTCTCTGGTTCGCCACAGTTGTGCCAAAGTAAGTGCCAGACTTGAACCCTAACTGCCAAAGCAACACCTAATTCGGGTATTTCGGACATGCCAAGTTTGGCTTTTCTCTGGTCCGCCACAGTTCTGCCAAAGTAAGTGCCAGACTTGAACCCTAACTGCCAAAGCAACGCCTAATTCGGGTATTTCGGACATGCCGAAGTTTGGCTTTTCTCTGATTCGCCACAGTTGTGCCAAAGTAAGTGCCAGACTTGAACCCTAACTGCCAAAGCAACGCCTAATTTGGGTATTTCGGACATGCCAAGTTTGGCTTTTCTCTGGTGCGCCACAGTTCTGCCAAAGTAAGTGCCAGACTTGAACCCTAACTGCCAAAGCAACGCCTAATTCGGGTATTTCGGACATGCCAAGTTTGGCTTTTCTCTGGTGCGCCACAGTTCTGCCAAAGTAAGTGCCAGACTTGAACCCTAACTGCCAAAGCAACGCCTAATTCGGGTATTTCGGACATGCCAAGTTTGGCTTTTCTCTGGTCCGCCACAGTTCTGCCAAAGTAAGTGCCAGACTTGAACCCTAACTGCCAAAGCAACACCTAATTCGGGTATTTCGGACATGCCAAGTTTGGCTTTTCTCTGGTGCGCCACAGTTGTGCCAAAGTAAGTGCCAGACTTGAGCCATAACTGCCAAAGCAACGCCTAATTTGGGTATTTCGGACATGCCAAGTTTGGCTTTTCTCTGATCCGCCACAGTTGTGCCAAAGTAAGTGCCAGACTTGAACCATAACTGCCAAAGCAACACCTAATTCGGGTATTTCGGACATGCCAAGTTTGGCTTTTCTCTGGTGCGCCACAGTTCTGCCAAAGTAAGTGCCAGACTTGAACCCTAACTGCCACAGCAACGCCTAATTCGGGTATTTCGGTTACGCCGAGTTTGGCTTTTCTCTGATTCGCCACAGTTGTGCCAAAGTAAGTGCCAGACTTGAACCCTAACTGCCAAAGCAACGCCTAATTCGGGTATTTCGGACATGCCAAGTTTGGCTTTTCTCTGGTGCGCCACAGTTCTGCCAAAGTAAGTGCCAGACTTGAACCCTAACTGCCAAAGCAACGCCTAATTTGGGTATTTCGGACATGCCAAGTTTGGCTTTTCTCTGGTGCGCCACAGTTCTGCCAAAGTAAGTGCCAGACTTGAGCCATAACTGCCGCAGTAAATCTTAATTTGGCGATTCGGGGCATGCCGAAGTTTGGCTCTTCTCTGGCTACCCACTGAAGTGCCAAATAAGTGCCAGGCAAAGAAAGCCGAGAGGCCTGCCCAAGTTTGGAATATCCCTGGTGTGTCACAGAAGTGCTCTTTCACGCGCCCAAGAAGAGAATTAAATTAAATAAGCGTTGGAAACACGATGGTCAGATGTCATCACCTCCGTTCCCAAGCAGCACGGCAATACTTTGCAGTATCGTGCCAGTACCGGCCGAAAGTCGGTTCCAATATCGCTCAAAGGTCCAGTTTTGCACCACCGTTTGATATCCGGCAGGTACTGCCGTACAGCCGTTTTGCCCCGGCCTAGCGTTCGCGCAATATTGTGCGAATACTCTACGATGCGTCTGCTCCGTATTGGCCGAACGTCGTGCAAATATGTGTATGTTGCATATCATTTGTTGCGTATCAAATCACATATACGGACAAACAAATTTTTTCGATCGCTCCCAGAAGTTTATTAAACCACTATCATTACACACAGTGTATTCTCGACATATTTACAAAGGTCACACTTCTCTGCAAAACGAAAAGCAAATTATAAAATAAAATTAACACTGCCCTCATGCCAAGCAAAATTCATCACACAAAAACCGCGGAGATTGAGAGGAAAGCAGGGCTACTATCAGAAGCATGCTTGCAGTGTACTTACTAATAAAAGAGCGATATCATGTAATCCTTGATAGATGCATAATCCAACTCAGGCGCCCCACAAACACACTCGAGAAAGAAGGCTGCGCACATTCAACTGACGTCTCGTCGTCGGCGAAGAGCAGTTTTTGTCGAAGCGTGTCCAACAAACACATCACGAAAATTCCACGAACTCCGGTGAAAAAAATGGCTGTTACCGAAAAATTGGCATGGACGTATTCCGGCCGTTTACGACGACAAAACACGGCCGCGTCTGCAACGCACGAAAGCAACAGAACACTGAAGAGCGCATTTCGAAAACCAGACCTACGTGGCCCGCCTATTTCTATAACTAGGCAAACGGCGAAAAGAACAGCCCCAGAGATCCCATCAGCGTGACAGAGAGAGTCACGTGAAAACAATTTTGTCCAAACGTTTTAGTCATACGCGTCCTACGCAGAGCGGTCACGCTTTTCGCTCCACCTTTTGATTTGCTTAAAGCGGCTGTCTCGCTCGCTGACAGCCGCACGAAGACACAAAAGCAGGTGGGGAGGATTTGCAAAAGGCGAGGTCGAAGGGGCAACAACAACGCAGCTAAGCTCCCTCGGCATTTTCGACGCTTTAGAGTAAAAACAGAAAAAAAGACAACTTATAAAAACAAAAGAGAAAAAAACCCTGCTGTACAGCCAAAGCTACAGGGGAGAGAGTGTATCCCGACCTGTTCAACAGTAGCGAAATAAGGGACGGGGGAGTCCCAGCCCTTCTTTGGAAAGAAATGGAACGGAATGAAAGGAAAGGCCGCTTCTGCCGGTGACCTTGTCGCCTTGCCTAGTCTGTCAGCGTTCGGCTTCCATTGTGGGCCTCAGAAAGATAATCTTCTTTCTTGAGAGCGAAATGGAAGGGGTGCTTATGTTTTGCGGGCTTGTCGCCACCCGATAGGCTTCAATTATTTCTCTCCCGACTCGCTCACAGTGGCCTCCCATGGCTGTCGTGCCGGCGAAATTAGGAGCTTGACACAACAAAAATAACAATTTAATTAAACGTTTCGCCTCCCATGCGGGAGGCATCTTCAGTAAAGCAAAGAGCGAATGAGAGTCGCGCGAAAAAGTTCGGCTATTTAGGCATAAAGTTTGTGTACACCTCCGGCAGGGGGCCACGGTTCTTGTTTACCAGAGATGAATCACTTCCGCGTTTGTCGTTCTGGATGAACCAAGATTCCAGCAGCTTTCTCGGTCCCCACCTTTTATCCCTCGCCAAGGTCGATGCCTTGTCAAAGTTAAATTGGTGGCCTGACGTCCATGCGTGGTCGACGAGTTCGGACTTGAAGCGGGTGGCGTTCGTGGAATTGGCGACATCCCGTGCGTGTTCTTTCAGTCTTGTTTTTCTTTTTCGTCCCGTCTCTCCAATGTAGGAAGCGTCACATTCCTTGCACTGCACCTGGTAGATCACGCCCCTTTCTGCCTCTGGCGGGGTCGGGTCTTTTGGCTTGGAGATAACGTTGGCAATTGTTCTGTGGGGTTTGTATACAGTTCGTACCCCCAACGGCCTAAGCGCGCGTCCCAATGCCTCCGAAACCCCTTAACGTACGGGATGCACACGACGTCACGTGTTCGTTCGGCTCGATCCGGGCGCCGACGGGACATTTGTTTCTCAACGCGATTGATAAATCGGTCGGGGTAGTTACGGTTCTTCAAAGCCTCCCGCACATGGCTAAGTTCTTGATTGCTAAGCGTTGAGTTAGATGGGACTGTTTCTGAACGATGAAGTAACGATCTTACAACTGAGCTTTTGTGTTGAGTAGGGTGATGAGAGTGGTAGTCAAGAAAGTTTTGTGTGTCACATGGTTTACGATATACGGATGTCTCCATCTTAAAGAAAGGTTCACTAGTTCTATGGACACGTACATCTAAAAACGACAAGGTACTGTCAGTTTCATGTTCGCAGGTGAACTGAATTGAGGGGTGGACACTATTTAAATTGCGGTGAAAATCAGTTACGTTCTCTCTGTTAACTATTACAAAAGTGTCATCGACATAACGACGGTAGAACTTCACGGGGAAATCAATGCCAGACATTACCTTTTCCTCAACATATTCCATGACGAGATTCGAGACGGTTACGGAAACTGGACTCCCCATAGGGCAACCGCTGACCTGATGATAGATGTCCCCATTAAAACTAAAATTGCACTGGTTGAGACAAAAACGCAAAAGGAGTATAACGTCATCAACAAGGAGGGTTGTGCCGAACTTTTTCGCGCGACTCTCATTCGCTCTTTGCTTTACTGAAGATGCCTCCCGCATGGGAGGCGAAACGTTTAATTAAATTGTTATTTTTGTTGTGTCAAGCCGTTTTTGTTTTTACATTTATCATGTCTTCGCCCGGCTTCTGGAGTATTTTTGCAAATTAGGAGCGCAGCCGGGACATTTCCTCCCGTGAATGACGATCGGGTGCTGAGAATCCGAAGCAGCTCTTTCGGCGTCCATTTGATGTTCTCGGAGTCGGTCGTTGAGGCATCGCCCCGTTTGCCCGATGTACCTGGCCCCGTAGGACAGGGGGATCGCGTACACTTCCTCCGCTTCCTCTCCTTCCCCCAAGATTTCCCTTTCCCGAACTCCCACGGAGCGGGCGGGCATTGAGCTTGAAGCCGAAAATAAATGTTGTTGAAGTTGAAAGATTGTCCTGTCCGTATCGTCCCTTATGTGTCTCCACTTTCTAAATGTTCAAAAAGTACCAACACGCTAAAATAGAACAAGTTCCGGGATTTCATTTTAATTCCCCATGTGTGATGCGGGAGCGGCGCCACGGAGCCCCGGTCGTTTCCGCTCTTTGTTATCGCTAGGATTTGACAGTGCCCACTCACAATGCAAGACACGCACAGAGCCACGCTCGCTTTTGCAATGCGCCGCCTAATAATGATATCTGTTGAGGAGACGTACGCACATCGGTCTCGTGCAGCGCTAGCTCGATGGCAGCACTTTCTGTAAAGGCGCATTCACACCGAGAATGTAAGCAGTCGCGCGATGCAACTAAATCGCATCGCAAAAAAAATAATATAGATGATCACACTGGCGTGCGCGATGAGCGAGTCCAACACCTTCGTTGGCGAGTCGCTTCTCAAAAACTCTCGCTCCGAACGCCGTTGATTGGCTCAGCCTCTCCGCTACTAGATCGCATCGCAAAAGTCGGGTCAGCAAGCGACTGCTCAAATCGCGTCGCTTTTTGCCCGCGCTGGTCGCTTTTGCGATGAAAGTTATCGCGCGACTAGATCGCATCGTCGGTGTGAACGCGCCATAATGTCGAACCAGTCTCACGGCACGTCCCGATATTGGCGTGTGTACCTACGCGCGAGTACAACATCCGGCACAATTTGCGTTTGCAAAGCCTGGTCCAGCCGCGTCAAAACGTTCAGCCAACCTTTGGACTGGAGAAATCAAGAGACACCCAAAATAAGATAAAGTGGCCAGCCGAATGAAACTTGATTTCTATTTAATTAAGATGAAGACCACCCGCGTACATCAAATACCTCATCAGCCGAACTCCAAGGCAGTAAGCCTAGTTCTGGCACTTGTTTGGCAACTTTGGCCCGTAGCTGCCAGATCACAGCCGAACTATCGTGAAGCGAAGCCTAACTTTGGCACTTGTTTGGCGACTTTGGCCCGTAGCTGCCAGAGGACAGCCGAACTATCGGGAAGCGAAGCCTAACTTTGGCACTTGTTTGGCGACTTGGGCCCAAAGATGCCAGATGTCAACCGAACTACAAGGTAGTAAGCCTAACTCTGGCACATCTGTGGCGATTTTGGCCCGAAGGTGCCAGATGACAGCCGAACTATCAAAAAGTGAAGCCTAACTTTGGCATTTGTTTGGCGATTTTGGCCCAAAAATGCCAAATATCTGCCGAACTACTGGGCAGTAAGCCTAACTCTGGCATTTGTTAGGCGATTTAGGCCCAAAGATGCCAGGTGACAGCCGAACTACCAGGCAGTGAAGCCTAAGTTTGGCACTTGTTTGGCGAATTAGGGCCAAAATACCCAGACTGTTGCCAAGGGAGGTCAGGTTTGGCTCTACTTTGGCTTCTTCGGCCTTTTCAATGCCCTAAACTGCCAGACAAAAGCCAAGTTTTGGCCCATAACTCGGTGCTACCTGGGGAGAGTCCCGCACCCTGGAAACTCCTGATGCTACTTTACCAAGGGGTGATTTCTGAATATTAGCCAATGTGAACTGAACTCTTGAGGTGAGAACTATCCTGAATCCAAGCGATGATAGTCGAATCAATACCAAGAACTGAAAGCTTGGTGAGTAGATGACGATGCGGAACATGGTCAAAGGCCTTCGTGAAGTCAAGAAATATTACATCTGTCTGGTAATTATTATTCATGTTAACAAGTGGGTTATGAGTAAACTCTGCAAGTTGGGTTTCGCACGAGAGACCTTTACGGAAACCGTGCTGGTGTGGGTAGAAAAAATTAATCGAGTTAAGGTGACTTATTATGTTCGAGCTCATTATATGCTCAAGTAGTTTCGAAGGAACGCTTGTTAATGAAATGGGGCGATAATTAGATGCAAGGGATCGATCACCACTTTTATGGACGGGATGAATTTCTCAATTTTCCAGTCTTTTGGACTTTGGCGATCTGAGAGTGATTGGGAGAAAATTGGTGATAGATACTGACTTGCAACGATATTGGTGCTTTTAATGATTTTGTGCTGATGTTGTCCATGCCAGCAGATGATGGTAGTTTTAGTTTGTCAATTAAGTCACGTATTCCAGCAGATGACATAACAATAGGTGGCATGATGGCACTAGACAAAGAGCGGGGAGATGGTACTTCGCCAAGGCCTCCGTCCGTGAAGACAGAAATGAAAAAGTAGTTTAAGGCTGCCGCGCTTTCGCTCTCAAGGATGGGATCTTCATTGCTGTCTGTCAGCGACATGAGATTGGGGAGTGATATTTGGCTGACAGGAGTTGCCAGAATCGGGTTGGGTAGAACGAAGAATGGAAGGCATGTCGGAAGATAAAAACTTTTCCTTAGCCCGTTAAATATTTTTTTGCATATTATTTTGAAAGTTGCCTGTTTGTGTCTGTCATGCTGTAAGCGGTTGAAGAAGAGGTGGAAGAAGAGCGCGCAAGGCTCGTGCTGGAAGAGCTCGCGGCAAGCACTATTCGGCTGCGATCCGAACAAGCGACCGGCTGCGGTCGGCGATGCTCCGAGCAGGCACCGGCAGGCTGAACCACAGTTTCGACGGTGAGCTGTCCAATTCCCGAAGCGACAAACTTCGACGGTGAGCAGACCAATCCCCGAAGCGACGAACTTCGACGGTGAGCTGACCAATCCCCGAAGCGACCGACTTCGACGGTGAGCGGACCAATCCCCGTAGCGACGGACTTCGACGGTGAGCTGGACCAATGCCCGAAGCGACGGACTTCGACGATCAGCGGACCAATCCTCGAAGCGACGGACTTCGACGGTGAGCTGACCAGGGCCGGCAGTGCCGATCTTCGACGATAGACCAAGAGCCCGAAGGCTGAGGTCAACTCCAAACCTACCATCAACGGGTCTGATTGTGAGATGAACCTCTTTATTGCAACTGTACATTTGTAATTAGTTGGGCTAGTTTTCTTTTAATATAGTTTCTTTTGATACATCGGCAGTGTGTCCCGATGCCTCATCTGGTGATCTGACCTTACCTAAAACCCTACAGTGTCCCAGTCTTGAACGTGACAGTGCGTTTAGCTTTGCAATACATACGATTATTTTTGTTTCGTAGTATTTTAGTGTCTTGTGAAACCAGGGGTGGTTCCCGTCGGATTTAATAAGGACTGTTGGTATAAAAAGGTTGATGAGACTTATTTTTTATTTATTTACACAAATACCTGCTGCGCCGTTATTTGTTAAACAAATACCTGCTGCGCCGTTCATTTTATTTCGAAAAAGATTCCAGTTTTCTTCAACAGATCTCGAATAAAAGTTTCTGCTCGATGTCTGTGTAAAAAGTTTGTAGTTCATTATTGATAGATTCAGAATCTCCTTTATTGTAATCTTTAATGAATTTCCGAGTTGGCATTTTCCGAATAATAGGTAATGACATAGCCATGCTTAAGAGCTGATGGTCGCTTAGTCCTCGTGAATGAATAATGTTTTGAGTTTACTCGGGAGTAGTGGAAAGGACGAGGTCAAGCGTATTTTCGACTCTTGTTGGATGACTAACTACCTGAGCGAGGGTGAAGTCGAGCGTGAGATCAAGAAATTGTTTTGATTCATTTATGCTCACCTTTTGTTCGCCACCGAGAGTGAGGACCAGTTGATGCTTGGAAAGTTAAAATCACTAAATAGAAAAAAAAGACTGCTCTGGGGAGACTGGTTTTGAAGCTCGTGAAGAGCATCCTGCATCTTATCAACAAAAGTATTATCGCTATCGGGCGCCCTCTCAACATACTCCGAATATACTGTTTGATTGAGGGGAGCTGATGCGAACCCAGATTAGTTCCAGATTGTTGTTCCGACTGATACAAAGCGATGAGATGTTGTCTTTTATGGCAATGATGAACGTCGTGAACTCTTCACTGTCACGACTAAGTTTCACTTGATGGAAGCTGGACCTAGCATCGAGCTTTGGAAAAGATCTGAGCTTCACCCAACTGACCCAGGATGTATCCGACAGTGGGCAAGACGTAACGTTCTCGCTGAATCGCTTGATTCAGTTTTGTCAGAGTCCACGCACCGTCTGTACCCACCTGTTGGCTTGGGAACAACGACCAGACCGGAACACCACTGAGTTGGCGTGTCGATTTTTTGAATGACACCTTGGGCCTCCATGTCACCCAGTTCCTCTTTCACGACATCTAGCAGAGGGATTGGAATCCGCCTCGGAACGCTAAAAAATGGATGAACATTCGGCTGGAGACGGATGTGATACTCCTGTTGGAGTTCCTCCAGGCCTTAAAAATGTCTTGGCTCGAGTTGATGGTACGCATTCCGTCGAGTCCAGGAACTGAATAACGCCCAGAGCTTCAATGGCAGGCAGTCCCAGAAGAGACGTGTGTTGATTTTTTACGACGTAGCGACGCTGAACCGTGAACTTGCCACGCCACTCCAAGGTAGCCTTAAAAGACCCCAAACCGTGCAGACGTAGGCTGCCGAGACTCGACACCTCGCCTTCGCCTTCGTCCAGGACAAGAGGAAGCCCAGGGAAAGAGGGTGAAACAACGGTGACCTCCGCATCCGACTCAATTTTAAACTTGGAAAGATGACCATTCACGCACTCCTCGGTGTGTTTTGCATGCCGCGTGCTGACTGCTGTAAAGCTCCACGAAGCCCAAGAGTTATTTTTGCTTTTAGAGTTGCAAACATCTGCGAAATGGCCCTGCTTCTTGCAGAAATGGCAAAGACAATTTCGGCGCTGGGCAATCTTTCAGCAGGTGAGGGTGACGTCCGCAATACTCACAAGTTGAACTGGCAAACTGCTCAGATTTGGCATGATAGCGTGCCGATTCACTGGTCGCTATCTTCTTGCGCCTCGCGGTGTCGACGTTCAGGTTTTCAGGGACGGTATTCTCGCGGGCAACGCTTGCGCGTGAAAGCCGCTCTCTTTCGGCGTCCTCGTGAAAACCGGCCTGACAGAACGCTTCTTCCGCAGAGAGCCTCGTTAAACGACACAACTTGTCAGAGAGCTTGTCATCCCGCAACCCCACGACGAATTTATCACGTACCAGGCGGTCTTCGATGTCCGCACTGTTGTAACTGCAGCGCTTGACCAGGTTACGAAGCGACGTGAAGAAGTCGTCGACAGACTCGCCTTGCTGCTGCGTCCGACGGTGGAGCCGGCGACTCTCGTATATTTCGTTGACGGGATGCACGAAGTGCCCGGCCAACTTCTCTTTGACGACTGCGAACGGCAGGGTCTCCGGAGTTGGCGCTCCGAACGATGACAAGACGCTTCGGGCATGTGGTCCCATGCAGTAAAAAAGTGTGCGTACCGGCACCTCGTCGCTGGCAGTACCGAGACCGGCTGCGGAGGAGTAGTCCTGGTACGTCGCAATCTATGTCGGTCATTCCGCCGGGCTGGCATAAGTGAATGGAGCCGGAGGATGAAGTCCCGACGCTCCGACGCGAACCACTTGGAGACGGGGTTCACCATCCACCAGAGCGACGGCGTTAGCCAGCTTCTGACACCATGTTCGGAACGTTCGGAACGGACGACGGCCAAGTGACAGCAGCCCAGCTCGTGACCCCAACCAAAAAAGCCCCTTCATTATCACGCCCCACTCCTGATATAAGCGCTCTATAAATGATGGCGTCCTCTGGCGAGCAATTAGAAAAACACCATCACTTTAGTAGCGCACACTACAGTGACTACTTACTGAACGATGTTTCCTTAATGCAGGTTTCCTCCTACAAGTATCTAGGCATTACGATTTCTGGTAACCTTCCATGGCAGAATCACGTGGACCACATCAATATTAACGCTAATCGTCCACTCGGATATCGGCGTAACTTTTCTTTAGCCCTAACTGACTGAAGATTATAGAGCCTTGGCTCTATAATCTTCAGTCCGGTGGAACTGAAAGATTATAGAGCCTTGGGCTCTATAATCTTCGAGTCCAAACAAAGCTAAAATACGCATCCTCAATCAAGCGACCCTAATATTAACTATGTTATTTTACAAACCGATGCCATCAAGAAACGTTCGGCGCCTTTCATATTTTAGGATTACTAGGATGTCTCTTCGACAAAATGTAATCTGAACTTGCTTGGTTTTTCATTGGCGTCGTGATATGTGTCGTTTTCTGTCATAAGAGTTATATTTTTAACCCTCTCTGAGTGGTTCTCTGTTTCTACCACCCATCGTACATTTCCTCCGCGGTGACCACCAGTACAAGGTTGACGTGCCAAGCAGCCGCATGTAGTAACAAACATGTACCAGCTCACACAGTTTGTCAACGCCCAGGGGGTGGAGCCTAAACCAATCCGACCAATCACAGCGCAGCAGGGCGGAGCCTAACCCGATCCGACCAATCACAGCGCAGTAGGGCGGGGCCCTTTCCCTCTCTCCCATCCCAGTGACCAATGACAGGCCGTGGGCATCGATGGCCCCGCCCACAGGGCATTATCCAGTGACCAATCGGAGCTCAGCGAGGTCCCGCCCTCGCGTCACGTGCTCGGTAGTCAGGTGTGAGGTCACGTGTCAGGCGCGTGCCAGAAGCGTGCCACCGCAAACCTCAAACCACAAACCTCAAACCGCAAACCTCAGACCCTCAAACCGCAAACCTCAGACCACAAGCCAGGTGTTGTGGTCATCACCTGATAACAACCCCGTGATGTCACACGCTCAGGGCGTCTTACGTGTGATGGGTTCGAGCTGCGTCCGACAGATGGCGCTCACGTGATGTCGCACAGGGTTTGTGCTGCATCCGAGGGAGGGCGCTGCGCTGCGGTCACATGACGCAGCACAGCGCCACGTGTCACGTGACCGTCACGTGACATTATTTGAATCGCTGGGCGGTAAATGCCCATTTTATTCGATTAAAAAAGGCTCTGCGGGCGACGGGGACTCGACCTCTCCACCTTGGGTACAGCAGCCCGACGCTCTATCCCCTGAGCTACGAGCACAATGCTTCCCGGACCGCTTAACTTGTGTTAGTTGTTCGTGTGTGCAATGATAACAACCACGTGATGTCGCACAGGGTTCGAGCTGCGTACGACAGATGGCGCTCACGTGAGCGACGCACAGGGTTTGTGTTGCATCCGAGGGAGGGCGCTGCGCTCCGGTCACATGATGGTGACGTGATTTGAATCGCTGCGCGGGAAATGCATTTTATTCGATTAAAAAGGCTGCGCGGGCGACTGGGACTCGACCTGTCGACCTTGGGTACAGACCGCTTAACTTGTGTTAGTTGTTCGGGTGTGTGCAACTCACGTGATAACAACCACGTGATGTCGCACAGGGTTCGAGCTGCGTACGACAGATGGCGCTCAGCTGATGTCGCACAGGGTTCGAGCTGCGTCCGACAGATGGCGCTCAACTGATGTCGCACAGGGTTCGAGCTGCGTCCGACAGATGGCGCTCAGCTGATGTCGCACAGGGTTCGAGCTGCATCCGACAGATGGCGTCACGTGATGTCGCACAGTTCGTGCTGCATCCGAGGGGCGCTGCGCTGCGGTCACATGACGGTCACGTGTTTTGAATCGCTGCGCGGTAAATGCATTTTAATCGCTAAAAGGGCTCCGCGCAATTCAGATCACGTGTTAGAGCGTTCGCAACGCTTGGATTTTGTAACGGAATTGCTGAGTAATTCACCGGAGGGCGCTACAAGGATGACGGAAGGGTTCAAGATTATTGAGTCATCTGTCAGGCGGGAAAATGCGCTGTCACGATGACGACACAGATATGTCGCCGAGTGACGCGAAATGCATTGTCGCGTGTTTTCCCGGTGGGTCATGTGACCAAGGTCACCTGATATTTGAATCGCTGCGCAGTTGACACCTCGGTTCATAGATGGCGCGTGTCTTTTGTTGCTAAGCGTCTTTGTTGTTAGGACATGAGTGACATCTTGCGTCGTGGGTCTGACCTTGCGCCATCTGGTGCTGAAAAGTTGTCCGCGTTGTCCGCGTGGGCAATTCACATCACGTGTTTCTGCTGCCACTTGGCTTTTGTAATACGGTTAAAAAACGGGGATGCGTCATTGCCGCAGGTCATGTGACGGAGGTCGTGTGACGTCGCTGGGCATTAACGTTGCTCGTCTTCCTATCACGTGATTTCCGCGCGCGCGCGATTCAAGCGGTGTTCGCGAACTCGTAGCCTCGAGGCGACCCTTTAGCATTTGGGGTTTGTTCGACCCGATGGATTTCGGCGTCATGTGACGGTCCCAAATAGCAGCAGCAGCTGGGTCCCGCTACATTGGGCTTGAAATGACTGTAGAATTTTGAACCTCGCGGGCCGTGATTGATGTTG
>JAZHYW010020187.1:0-28409 GCA_037355805.1 Ixodes ricinus | reverse complement strand
TTCGCGCGTCGCAAGTATCAAGTTGCCGGTGATCGTTGCCAAACCGAGTACAATGTCGTCCCGTATTGAAAATCGCAGTCGCGAGGATGCCGCCGACGTGGCACTCACGACGCCGCCAAAGCAGCCGCCGACATCCTGCAAGCCGCCATTTTTGTTTTAACTCTGCTCGTCTTGGCTTTTAGCCAACTTGTCATTACTGAATCCTTCTTGGAGGAGCGCAAAGACTATTTGCGTACGCACGCTATTTCCGAGAAATAGCGCGCACGCTAAAATTGCGCACGCAAAGCGCAAAACCTGGTTTGCGTTCGGAGCAGTGCGCAGTGGCGACGACGCCTATTCTTTGCGTGCGCAAAGCTTTAGCGTGCGCTATTCTAAAACCCTGGTAGCGCGCTTGACACTATACTCTATTTCACCTTATAATGTACCGCAGGAAGGGCTACAAAGCGCTGAAGCTCCTTGCTCTGGGGCAGGTCTCCTGCGGCACGAGCTCTCGTGCATCAGGGGCAGCTGCCAACACTGGGACCTCGCGCTTCTAGCCTTCGCTGCGGTACAACATAAGGTGAAACAGAGTATAGAGCGCACGTCACGAGAGCGCATTACCAGTTGAGCGCGCGACACAAGAGCGCACGACTATCCTCTGTTTCATACTTAGCATGCAACGCTGTCAAAGCTACTGGCTCGAGCGTGGGGCTTGTTCTCGTGGATCACTTTACACGCGTTCTCGCGCAAACAAAACCATAGTTGAAGCCACCCTTGGCGAAAAACTAAGACGTTTGAAATATACCACGTTCTATATTGAGAGTATTCGAAGTACAGCTTCATAATTGTAAGTACACAATAAATAGACCGAAAATACACACTTCTTTTTATTTACTCAGTTCTAAAATATATTTCTGAAAATAGTTTTAAAATGCCTTTATTTAAACAACATTTGAAGTTCTCTTCAGTGCGTTCTGAAATATGTAAATACTAAATTAGTGGGCACAAAAATACCTTTCATATAGATTCCTTAAAATATTAGTTTATTTCATGCAAAATATACTCCAAACCTAAAAAAAGGCAGCGATCAAAAATATGTCCAGAATGCTCTTAAAATAACTGGAAATCGTTAATTTGTGTTGTGTTATACACTAAGTACCTTTTGACTGCAATAATTTGGTAGTTTAACTAAAACTACAAAGGTATTGAAAAGCACGCCTATCAGAAATTTACTCAAGCAGATGTGGAGTACATTGAACTGCTTCAATACTAACCATTTGATTAGTTTGTCAATTGAGTTGTGCAGCATCGCACTGATGAATCAGAAAGGTTTATGTTATTGTTTCCTTTTTTCTATCAAGACGACACCTGATGAGTTTCTTGCACACCAATCACAAACGCGGTTCAGGAACTACAACCACAACACTTGCTGATGCTGGAAAGCTTCAGCAAGAGCTGTGAGCGAATATGTTTGGCGTGGAATTGTGTTAGCGCAATGTTAGTTCACTGAATGTGTATACTCGCCATTGTATGTGACGTGAGTTGTGACTTTAATATAGTGACGTTAATGACCATATTAAATAGTCAACTAGGAAAGAAAAGCAAAATTACATTTCTAAAGTAATGAAACTAACTTGGCTCGCTTCATCCTGAGTGGTGCTATGCAGAGAAGCAATTACATTTTTTCTAGAAGCCGTTTTTGTGAATATTGTTTCAGCGACTGCGCCAAATTATTATTAGTTGTACCAATGCTTTTTAGTAAGAGATATCGTCCACGAACTTCAAAACACGGTTTCCTAATTGTAAGACTCCCTAGGAGAAGATAGAATACTTAGAACCTTAATAAGTGCAGAGCTGGTCACCGGCCAAATGATTACCTTTACTATGTAGGCTATATAAGGCTCTAGAGCAGTTAACGGCACTGTGATTGAGGTGTTCAGTGCGTCATAATGTTTTTGTTTGTGTTCGTTTCTGATGTGTAGTTGTGGGATGTATTTAGTAGAGTCTCCAAATACCACAGAAATACATTTACTAACGAAATCTAAAAAAAACAATAAAATTGCGTCGCCGCTTTTTAGGACACAAATGACATCTTGAGGGAAGGAATAATATTTTTGGTATATCTAAAATTTTTTCTGATTAATATTTAGGATATATTCTGAATACATTACGTGCGTATTTTGAATGCGGAAAAAATAATACAGAATGAGTACAAAATGAATATTCGTATACAATATATTTCAAATTCGATCAAGTACGGCCTCTTTCTGCTAAGGGTTTAGCCGGCTCGTATTTTTGCTTATGTTTCTTGGATGAAACTATATGTGAGTCCGCTAAATACTCTGCGTCAATCACTAGGCCGTTTTTACCTAAGCCTCGTCTTAGCCCCCTCCCAGCCCACTCCTCTTTCTCTACCCGAAAAATAGGCAACGTCACGCACGCTGCCTATTTTACGGGTAGGAGAGTAGTTTCCATACAAACTTGGCAACCAGGGTGCAAATGTGGCCGGTTGCCCAACTTCACCACGGAGTTTGCCCATTTTTTTATTTCCCTATTTCGTTGTACAAAAAGAAGGAAGGCAGGACAAAAAGCTGCCGGTGCACTTTGACAAGGTCCTCTCTGCTCGGACACATGATGGCAAAAAAATACATCGCGAAAAAAAGTTTTTTCAAATTCGCCGTTTGGAAATTTTGCTGCCGTTGTGTGCACGTCACTGAAGTTCCACGTGATGTCCTTTCGGTGGGCTGGCAATTCATTGTGTGCAGTAATTGGTTTTAGTAGCCGAAATTTGAATTGGCACTTGAACTCATGCAACGCAATCTTAATGTAGTCTAAAACATCAACATTGCTTGCTTTATCAAGTTTTTTTTTTATTTTCCAACACGTTTTTTGTGGTTTGCTTGAATTCAAATGACACGCAACACTAACTAGATTAAGATTAGATAGCCCAGCATACACAGATATATCATAATTTGATGTCTTCACTCTAAAAACACTAAGTCCAGAGTTGTTTCAATAGTTCTGCTCTGTCTGGTATTCTGATTGGCATTTTGTGCGAAACTAAAAGCCACGTCTAAAATAATTTCAGAATGTTTGGTATGGTTAGCTCCTGGTACAAGGTTTTCCCAAAAGATGCTGAGTAGGTTAAATCCACCTGCTATAACTACATTTGATTTCTGTTTTTGTTGGCTTCCACGTAATTCTATAACGTTTTCATGAATGATATAGGTGCGCCTGGTGGGCGATGTTCAACAGCGACAGTTATTAGGTTAGTGTACAATGTAATCCGACAAAGCAGATTTTTGTAGTCTGAAATTTGATTGACCAGAGAGAAACACTGATCTTGAGACTGGACAAGAACCGCCGGGCCACCATCATGTTTTATTTGGTCTGCTCGGTGTATTATTTAATTAAGGGGAAATCTCATTGTTTTCAGTATCGCAATGCAGTATCGCAATCGCAATGACAACACCAAAGGGCTAAAGAGTGCTGATAAGGATAGTTTATCCATCGGTTTTCACGATTTCAATCGAGCATATTATGTGAGAGTTTTAGATTAATTAGAATTGCATTTCAATGATTTCTTTGTACATGAAGATGTTAAGGGTTTGTGTGGTATATTTATGAAAGTGTGTTTTAATTGCATAACTTGGTTCGTTCCAAATAAGGTAAAGAAAAATATAAATATTCCACGTACTACCGAAGAAATCATTCACATTAAGCGAATGTTTAAACGGATCCGAAGATTATGTTGGAGCCAGGAAATGAAAATTGATCTACTAATCATACAGCTTAGGTGTATACTTAAAAAACCTAAGGATAACATTTATTTTCTGTTACTCTCAGAAACATTCTCAGGGACGCACCATCTAAATTCTGGAGGGTTCTGTCTAGAAGCAAGTACACTGTTGTTTCTTTAACTATTGACGGCCCACAGGCTACGGATGCTAAAGTTATTGCCGATGAATTTAATAAATATTTCCACTCAGTTTTACAAAGAAAACAAAACAATCGCATTCTTAAGCCTGAAGGTTTCGCTTCAATAAGGACTGATTTGAATGTATCTCACAAAGGCATATTTAGTTTACTGCTTAACTTCATATTAAAAAGGCGAGTGGTCTAGACGGTATTCCCAACGCTTTTCTGCGTCACTGAGCTGAATGGGTCTCGCACTACTCGTGTTTCGTCTTTAATGTATCGTTATCACAATGTTAGGTTCCTTCAATAGAAGAAATGTTTGCGTCATTCCTTTTTTTTCTAATGGAAATTACCCTTTGAGCGCGTCGAACTATCGTCAAACATCACTGACGTCGCTAAGTTGGAAATTGTTAGAGCACGTGTTTGGTCGGCGTCTCACACAGTTCTTAGAAGAAAACAAGTTGTTATCAGGCGTTCAACACGGCTTTAGGCGCGGAGCATCAACTGCAACGCAGCTGATTACTACGTGTCACGACTTTGCACTTTCAATCACTAACAGAGATAAGGTTTGACGCAGTGTTCTTAGACTTTGTCAAGGTCTTTAACAAAGTGGCGCACAATAAACTCTTGCAAAAAAGCTTTAAGCGATTCGAATTAACTTTAGACTGAGCGAGTTTATTAGACCTTACGTCGACACTCGCGTTCAGTATATACAGATGGATAACCACAGCTCGGACACTCTACCAGTCACGTCGGGGGTAGCAACGAGAATCGAGTTTTAGGGTCAATTTTATTCTTGCCATATGTGAACGTCATCGTAAGCGCTATGACCCTGAAAATACACTTAACCTTTTCGCTGAATGACTGCGTTTAATACATCCTAATAAAATTACAAGTCGATCAAACTGGAGTGAACGACAATCTAGAAAATATTTTAAGTTTGTGAGTTGACTGAGGAATGGTTCGAAATTTTGATAAATATTCTGTCCTAATTGTATGTAACAAAAAATGGTGTGTAGTATTCATACGGTATTGGTGGGGAAGCTATTAAAATTACCGGTAGTTAACTACTTAGGTGCTACAATTACAGAAAGCTGGAGTTGGAACGAGCCCATCGATACCGTTTGCTCTGGTGCTCTTAGGGCGCTATGGGACCTCCGACGTAAGCTCATTGGAGCCCGGATGCAGGAGAAGCTTGCAGGCTACAAAAAATTGGTCACACGTTTTCTAGAGTATGCTTCGTGTTTATGGCACCCCCACACTACAGAAAAAAACATATTTAAACTTGAAAGAGTACAGAGGACCGCAGTCCGATTTATTTGCAACCGGTATAAACGAACAGACATCGTGAATGAAATGATCAGTTTCCTTTATCTAGAAACGCGTGAAACCCGGCGTTTAGAAAAGAGGTTAACACTTTTGTACTCAATATAGAATGACTTAAATCCCCTAGAACAGTGACCTTACGTAACCCGATTATCGCGCGCAAGTACCTTTTAAAAACGGCAAAATGATTCAGGAGTTTCGTGCGAGTAATGATACATTTATATTTTCGTTCTTTTCCATAACAGCAACCGCATGGGACCAGCTACCAAGAAATATAGTAAAAAGTGCCAGTGTCGAATCGTTTATTAGAAATATAAAAGTTGCACTCATGTGAGATTTTTAGCCAATGCTTCTGTTGTTGAGGCTTTCCTTCGAGTTTACTTGCAGCTTGCCGCTGGTACTGATGGCTTCTCGGTGTTATATATTATGTTTATATTTGAGATGCTCACTCCTGCTTGGACGCTGACATGAGTTTTCAGGATTTATAAGTGAAACAAAAATACATTTTGATGAATCAGTCTGCTATTTTCTCGCAACGCTATGTTTAAATTAATCGCTATTACCTTATCGGTTTGTTGGACGTGCCGGTATAGTCCCTTATTTTTGGACCCTAGAAGGATAGTAGACCACCTGATGTACGAATAAAACATATTTTATCTTCTAAGAATTAAAAAGGGGCAAGGTATTTAACATTGCCGACAAACTTTGTTCTGAACAACATTAAAGTCTCCACCTTCCCTTAACAGAGCACAACAATGGTTTGAAACAAACCATCATGTCAGCTTGAGTTTGTGTTTAGAGGAGAACAATTACAGGAAATTTTAGAGTTCTGTTGACCACAGGTAGCTCATTGATAATAGTAATATTCATGGAAATTGTTTTATATAAATGAATACAAATACAGCTTTATATTTGTATCAGTATTTCGATGCAAAGACATAGAAACTAAATGTATATTTAAATTCTATCACTATACATTTGTGTCACGAAAGTGCCCAACTCTGGATGATACCTAATTATAAGTTGTGCACCGACCAATCCCTAATCACTGATTAAAGACGCGTTTCTTCCAAATGCTGACGCAGAACTCGTGTTCTATATGGTCTTGTTTTTGATCGCACTTTGATATAAAAATCCGAATGCCTCTTAAATATAGGCGGTTTCGGCCCCATCCTCAATTAGGGACTTTCCATTCAGAACAAGATTGTAATGCCCTTAATTGAAAATGGGTTGTAGTGAGGAGAAAACAGTCCAAGCAACACGAACACGTAAAAAGGACACATGATGGTCTTTATGACAATGAGATAAGGAGCCCTCGCATTCCATAGAACCCGGGACTCAGTATGTGCAGCAACGCAAGCGGGTAAAAAAGATTATTGATCTCAATAAAAATATATCAGTGTCCTGGTGATCACTTGTGATAAATTATATGCCAGAGTAATTAACTCTTGCACTGCGAAGTAATTTGAATCTTTTTAACTAGCTTGTATATTGTTAAGTTTCAACGTTTCTTCATATGTTTACCGATTTGCCTTTTGAGATGAGCTTGGTTCCAATGTCGTATCAACATGTTCAATTCGGAAAGTTTCAGGAGCTAGGAGGCACAACGTTATTCAAAACTTATTTTTTGTGATCGAGTCAAAATCTGGACGACGACCAAAGCAATCGATTTTATTTCTCCTGAATTCACAATACTAAGTGATGACAAACCGCTATCCGGAATATCACCCACATGTGAGTGATATCGATGTGGGTGGGCAAACCTACCCACATCGACAATCCTCTTGAAAAAATCTATCAGCTAGATAAAGATACTTCAAACACACAGGTACTGCATAAGTATAGCTAGGAACATTGCATATTTGAAGTCTTAAGAACTCAGAAAAACAATCTTTCATATCGCTCTATGTTTTATTAGTAGGAAGGTACGATTGTGGTTTATTGAACATATAAAAAGAAAAATTGGAATTCTTTATGTGATTGGAAGTAGAGCTTGAATCTTGTAAGTTTCGCTTTGCGACTTCGTCCTCGTATGGTTGCGATTATGGCCAAACGCTTGGCATCAGTATGGTGAAGTAACTGCCATTAATATTTAATATAACACATATGCTTAAAGATAATTGCATGTGTGACTTATGCGTAAAAGAAGACATGTTTTAGCCCGCAACAAACATTTCCGCTTTAGACGGCACATTTATCCAGACTCGAGCTTTACCTCCGGTTGTTTAAACAAAGTATTAGACGTACTATTTAATTTAATGGAATTACCCTGTTGTACTTTCCCAATAATAAATAAAAGAACTAATAAATCATGACCTTTTTGAGAAAATATTTGCGGAAATTGAAGGTTTTTAAACACTCGCTTATTACCATGTATTTAAATGTTTCTAATTTGTAGTGCACCAATAATATTGTTTTTCTAGGTTTGGGAATTTTATTATAATAATATTATTGAAATATCTTGAATAGCTCGCAGTGACACTTTGGTTGCGGAACCTTGCCAAAATTATGAAAAGGAGAATCAAAGAAAAAATAAAATCTACATTTTAACATATATGAATATTTTGCCATTCATAAAGCGCAATTAGGTACAGTTTATAGGTGTCGCCGAAGAGCAGTAAAGTAGTCCTATTGGAGAGATTTTTCGCACTAGCCTAAAAAAATCCGACAAGCTTGCCGTTTTCTTTTATTTGCATTTAGATGACGCAAAAAATATATATATTTGTTTTATATTAAAAAAATATTTCGACCCCAAAACCTTGCGTGAATTGGTATAAAACCACCTTATATGTATTGAGAATATATCAAAAAGTTAACGTACCGGAAATGCCATGAGTAATGGCAAAGATAATCAAAAATCTCTTGGCAAGCAGCATTCTTTAAGGGCAACCAAACATACGACAATGGAATAAATGATATATGTATTTAAATAACTTAAATTGTGATTTTTACAGTTCCGCTGAAGAGATGCACCGCTCTAAGTAACGATCGATTCAATGACAACTGTGGATCTCCTTTAATTCGTTGATTCCTCCCGAGTTTGCTCTTATTTCTCGTTGCATTTTTGTTGAGTTTTTTTCATTCTCATCCTCAATGAAGCTTTTATTTTTATTCGCACACCTGTTCAATGTAACTTTTATTTCATAAACATAATGCGAAGCTACAAATATTCGCGCACACGCACACACGCAAAATACACCCTCATACATATGAATTTCGAACGGATACTTGGGAAGCTAAACGACAAAGTAGAGTCCTTCAACAGCACTAAAGATTGCTAAATTTCTCCATAATGCAATAAGTATGGTGACTGGAAGGCTTGCCCTCTGCTTTATATATCGCGTCCTAAAACGTGGTTCCTCGATTTCGGTACGACGACATTAAATGAGCGTCAGGTTGTAACGGGCCGTAATTTTGGCGGCGTCACAGATGCAGTGGTGGACGTTGCAGACGCCTGTTCTTCACACACAAAATACACCCTCATAAGATTGAATTTTTAACATTTGATAGACTGTATATATAAGGAGTCACTTTGTGACGCTGTAATTTAGCAGACGAAACTAATAAAAACGTCATGTACTATGTTGTGATAAATCAACCCTTATTAATTTGTATAGATGTGAAGTAACGTAATCAGTGTTTCAAATACTTCAGCATGTCGTCCACTCTCATTATATACGCTACGTCAGAAGAGAGAGCCTGCGAGGTGGTACACCGAGACATCTTGTCGCCAATAGCGTCGGGTCACATTATGTTCTTCGGGCTCTAAATTTTGCCAGACGCCATGGTACTAAACTCTATCTGTGTGTTCTTATGCGCGTGGGTATGGTTTTTCCGATTTCGCTCTACTTCTTCGCCGTGATCGACTGCGCCAACCACAGCGATCGGGAAGACAAATAAACATCTGCTAGCACTTGATTTATGTACTTACCTCTCTTTATTTGGAATCAAGATTACCGGGCGGTGAAGAAGTTGATCCGTCCGAGGCTAGAATGGACCCCAGAATGGCCCCAGTTGAGGCGGCTTCGGAAAAAAGAGAAGAAAGAAAGCGTTCTAAGCGTGGGTTTGTACCGGCCAAATGCGTCCCCAGTCGTACCTAGAGACCTCTGTCGAGAGCGAAGCCGCTCGCCCATACTTCTGCACTTCACGAACAGCTAACACGTCGCTAACAACTAATCGTCTGCTTGCAAACCCACGGGTGGAGCGGAGGAAGCTGTTTTTCAACTTGGCGGAACATCTGCGCACCGAAAACTAAAAGGCGTTTCGTAGAGCAGCGTTACACCACCTGAGCGTCAAGAGTTACCCAAAAGTGCCAAGAAATTATATGTCACGCGGAAGCCATTTGTAATGCTGTTGGATGTCATTACACCGCAGTTTGTCGTAGATATTTCTTCAAAACGGAGGAGCAAGAACTAGTGTCGCAGTCGTCACGGAGGCGCAACTCCTGGCTGGTGAATCTTCCGTGAGCTGTGAAGCCGGAGAGCGAGCTGCAGTGTGTGCTGCGCTGTGTTCCAGAATTCAGGAGAACAACGAGCAAAGTGCCACATGCTAGCAAGCTCCGTACCACGTCACTCTCGGCAGCGTGTGCTTCCAGTACTCCTCTCATTAGATACACTTCGTTTCGGTGCATTAATAATTCATACAAAAAGCCGAAAAGAGAAGGCGATGTGGAGCAGTGGTTAGCACACTCGACAAGATATTTGGAGACCCTCAGATAATGAAGGTGCTCGTGATCGAAGTTCCAAAAAGCATTATGTCGATGTAAACACATCAAGCGGCCTGGTAACTGTATTTGCAGCTCAGAAGCCAATATATTCCTGTTGGGCCCATTTCTTCCTTTATGGATCATTTTAGCATAGGTGTAGAACAGATGCATGCCGCCAACTTCGTTTGTTTCAAACCGAAGCGTGCACGCTCTCGAAATTGCGCAGTGGTATTTACGAAGTGATTGATGTAATAACTTAAGAGGCAGAGTAGCGGCGTTTTTGTAGTTTCGCTTTGGGATCGGCCGGTCTGCTTGACCTCCCTCGTGCTGATAAAATGATACTCGCCGGGGAGCGTATTTGAAAAGGTTGTCCGAGTGACTGCAGTCACATTTCGGCACTTTGGTCGGCGCGTTTTGGTGGGCGTCACGTTAGTTGAACAAAAAGAAGGAAGTCATGGGACAAAAAGCTGCTGTTGGATATTGACGATGTCATGTCTCACTGACACACGCTAGCAAAAAAACAAAAACAAAAAAAAACATAGCAATATGAAAGAAAAGCTGTTCCGAACAGATTGATAGGAAATCTCGCTAGCATGGTTCGTCCATGAATGCATCACCAGGTGTTGCCATTTGGCCGGCACGGCAATTTGTTCATTTGTATTTCATGCAGCAAACACATCTTTAACAAAGAAAAATAGCTTCTGCGGTGTGCTTCGTATTTCCTACACTTTCCAGATTTCTAAAATGCTCACTTTAGATCGCTAGAAGTGTGATGTTAATTTTAGAGGAAAACAAAAACGGTGTAACCTCTTCCGACTACGTGGAAATAACTAAGGTTGTTTGGGCACTCACGTCCCTAGGTTGCTTATTTTTGATACGTGCGTTCTACCCATATTTATATATGCAAAAAAAAAAATGTTCCCCCCGGAGTCTACCTTATTTGCTTTAATAATTTAACACCCCTTGAATGAGGATTGTTTCATATAATGGGACTTGAGAAACAGTGTATTTATCAGTAAATGCAAGGAAAGTTTTAAAACAAATCGCAACATAAAAGTTGGATTCATAAAGACGTCATTGTACTAAATGTGTTTTACGTTTGCTATTATAGGAAACACGGAACCCACTTTTCCAATAAACCTTTTGATGTTTTTACAAAGGTTATACCTGGAGGACTCAGCTTGAGAATACAAAAAACTTTTTCGACAAGGCAGGGGTTTTCTGATCTAAGATTGGCAAAAATCATATTCTGCAAATCACCATTTGCATTCCTGTAAAAATTAAGTCAATCAATATGAATTTATTTTTTCCAGACAAAATTGTTTCATGGGCCCTTCAAAGTAGTAAAGGTGATCTAATTTTCCGCTTCACTGGCGCTGGGCATCGACGTTAAAGTGGCGGGCGCCACTTCTTTTGCTTTATTGGGGCGAACCCTCATCAGTTAACTGGAGGTATTCCAGCTCAGTCGAACTCAACGATCGTTATCGGCTCAATGACAGTTGCCGCCGCCTGTAACTCTGGCCGATCATGATGGAGTCAATTGTTGCTGGCTTAATGACATAATAGCGGTGGCGTAAATAGCGTATTAAAGGCTCTTGGGAGTTAATGACTCCGCAAAGCGCTTGCTCGCAAAATAGTGCCTTGTGCGTTCGTACGACGATGGCTTGTCGATATTTGCAAAAAGCGCGAAGAATAAATTTTATACCGGGTCGTTATCTGCACGTGCTATCATCGCCACAAAGAGGCTGCTTTTGAAAATATTCAGGACACGCGACGGTGAGACTTCAAGATTTAACAGCGCTTACGGCAAACCAGGCACCCGACAACTTTCAAGTCGTGGCCGTACAATAGTCGCTGGAAGTACGAACCGGGAATATACCGATCCCACCGGTTAGCTTCTTCACGCCGCCGCTGCCCTCATGGATCATAGGAATTGTACTTCTTCCGCACGCCCGACAACCCCGCTGAAGCTATTCGCGAGCCGAGCACGAGAGGTACGAGCCAGATGGTGCTCTGGCGCCTGTCTCGTGTGAACTGCAGTTATGGCGACGTAACACATGCGCGGAACGCTTGGGGCGATAGGCCTATTGATCGCACAATTAAAGCCAACAAGTTGGTTCTTCACGTCACAAAAAGACAAATGCGATTTCGAGGTTACTAGAAGCTTTCTTTGCAAGGCACTTCATTATTCACATCTTTAATAAAAGAAAGTGCTGGCGCTATGGTACCGATTGTTGGTACCATCGTATGAAGATATTAAGAAGCAGCCTGCACCGGAGACATTACTTAAATGTCCAAAACACAGTCCAGTAATCGCAGTTTACATGTGGCGAATACCAATGCCGTTTCATGCAGGAGAAAAGTATCATGTATCCTAGTCTCGTTGAAAAAATCTATAAATAAATGTAAATTCCATTCTTGTCTGCGATATGTTTTCAAGAAGGTACACGTTAATGACAAGTATAAGAAAACTACAACAATGATTAGAAACTAAAAAATTCCAAAACAAAAACAGGAGCCACCTTCGGAAAAAATTTCGAGTCGTCAAAGCAACCCGTTAACTACTTTGTCTCATAAAACGGCAAGGTTAGTATACGCATTTCGGGGAGAGCATGTCTAACGACTTGAGCTGCCGCCTGGTTTCCCGGAGTCCTCTCCCGTCTTCGAATTCCCCGACGCATGCGGGAAATGTCTCTCGGCACCGTGCTCGGTGGTTCCCCCAGTCTCACCTCGTTCGTCCTGGCTCCTTGGGGGACCGCGTATATCCCTCGGTTCTGAACTCCCCTGCTCGAGAATCGGGTTACTCCCGAAACCACGGCCGCGTCCGTGGCGGCCACAGTCGTAAATATTGTGAGGAACTATTTCCTGTAACTCTGGCCAAGGACAGACAAGGGTACAAAACACATACCAAGAAGTCTTGGGACCTAGCAGGGTTGTTTTACGGGAAATGGCGTGGAATATGTTTCGATTGGATTGCCAACTGCTTTCAGGCCCAAAGGGCAGACCCGCACGGTAATGACCGTCTGGGAGAAGGGAATGTCCACGCTTGGTGGGCGGACCTGGGTTCGAGTGTGTAGAACAAAGGGCATTGCGAGAAATGACTCGGAGGCGGAACGACGCATCGCGTCGTCGAGCGGGGCGACGAGACCACTGTTTATGGCCACACGCCACGTTCAGGACGGAGTTCAATTGAGTACAGGCGTTTCATCTCAAGAATTGGGTGCCAGGTCAGGTGACCCCGCCCATATTGATCCAGCCAACCGCCGGAGCTCCCTCCTCCACCTTGGACGGACGGCGCAGGTAGACGTCGTCAACCACGGACTAGCAAGATGAGGCTTTCCGCACTTGCTGTTATTATTTAAATCAGCATATTTTGATTCGGTTAAGCGTAATAAGTTTATTAGTAGGTGTATAAGCATCCGTAAACCTAGGATTTGTGAACCATGTTTTAGTACGAGTTATATTCTATATCAATTACTATGTGATTTGTACAAAGTGCATGTATCGTAATTAGCATTCTGACTGCAACAAAATTAAATTTTCTTCGCGCTTTTGTTTTAGGTCTCCGTCTCTCTTCATTGGTCAGACTCTCTGACAGAGAGTGGACCTATCGCTCGGTCAGTGGCCCACCATTTAACAACATCTCGTCACAAAAACTCTCTTGTTTTTTCGTGTTTTTTTTATGTGACATACTTCAACAAGCTTTATTCAGCGTGATTATTTAAGTCTTAGAGTAATGGAAATGGTGATGTCCAATTGTTCTTTTTGTATAACTTGGCGCATGAAATCTCTGCATGGTTGAAAAATTATTGCGCATTCTCATGCTGAGTCTGCCACGTATAACTTGTGTTTATACCTTAAAATGTTAATTGCGACAGTGGCTTCCGTGTTCCCTATAATACCTAAGGTGAAATGCGTCTAGTATAGTGACACCTTTGTTAATTCAGCTTATAATTTACGAATTTTCGCTTTCTACTTTTCCTTGCATTGAATTATAAAGACACCGTATGTCTAGTCCTATGCTATTAAACCATTCTCATTGCAGGGAAGCCAAATATTACAACGAATAATGAATATCTCCAGCTTTGTAGACTTTAAGGAAATATCGTTGAATATACAGATACATATAACGAAGGGTTTCAGCTCAGGAGTCGAAGTTAAGCAACCTAACGACGTGGGGTGTGCAAAGAACCTTAGCCACATCCGCGTAGTTTGAAAAGGTTAGCCGATTATTCTTTCCTTTATTTCATATTACGTCTCTAGAGATCTGAGTGTTTTTGAAATCCAGGAAGTGTAGGATATATGACGCACACCCGGTAGCTGTCTTTTATATAATAGAATAATGCTGGTTACATTAAACAAATACAAATAAAAAAGGTTGCCTTGTCGCCGAAATGGCAGAGAGTGAGCTGCCGTACACGTACGTACAACGTTAGCAAAGACTCCTTACGACGTGTTCACAAAACTTCTTTTTCGTTTTGGTTTTGCGATGTTTTCTTTTTCGCTAACGTATGTCAGGAGGTTTTGCTCAGGGAGACAGGACCTCGCGAAACCGCAATGGAAGATTTTTCGCCTGGCTTCTTCTTTTTGTACAACCAGAAAGGAAAATAAATGTCTTGGTAAAAAAACTTGGTAAAGTAAGTCAACGGGCCCAGTTTGGCATCCTGGAGGACTCGTTTTCAGGGGGTCACGTTGCCTAGTTTATGAGTAGAGAGAGAGGATATGGGGGAAGGGGGCGACCCTCTGGTAAACACGTCCTCCATTCGGTCATGTGATTCATGCACATCCTTTAGCCGACTCCATATTTGCTTACCCAATACTCATAAACAAGCCCAAGAGCCGCCTAAAGGCAATCCTTTGAGTAACTGAGGCGCGATTGCCTGAACCTCGCCCCCCTCCACCTTTACTATCTCACCCCGTAAGCCTTACGACGTTAGGTTCACCAAAACGTGCAAACCAAAGTGTCGAAAATCGGCCTACTGACTTACTCTACAAGGTTTTCAAAATACGCATCCCAGCAAGTGCCCTTTCATCAGCACAAGGGAGGTCAGCTGAGGGCGGCCGATCCCAAAGCGAAACTATAAAAAAGGCCTCTGCTCCGTCAGAGGCTTTCACCGGCCTTCATTTACCGTTGTTTATTGCTTGCTTTCGATTAGAATAAAGCAATATTTGCCTTTTTGTAAAACTTTATAGTATTTTTTTATATATGTGGGCACGTACGCACCTGAGAGAACATTTCTCCGCTCGACTCGGACGGTTCCTGAGAGCTTCGGATTATGTTACCCGGCTAAGGTGTCCATCGTCGGCGGATATGGGCGGACGGTTGCATCAGTTCCGCGTAATATCCGTTCGCAAACATGGCTCAACTCAGAATCGCAACAGCGGATACTGCTTTCTCGTCTGGCTGCAGTATTGCCTGGCGGTTACCCCACTTCAAGTCAACGCGAGGTAACTCTTCCCAGGAGGGTAAAAAGAGTATTTGCAGGACCACTGGAGAGACGGAACGGGGACGACTCGGCGAGAGTGCACAGAGAAACTTCACAACAGAATAGCACGAAACTACAAAGACTGCTCCTTATCTGCGGATATATTTGAACTATATAAAAATTTAGTGTTTTTAGCGGCAGATCCAGACCACTTTAAATTTTGAGTCAGGTCTGGACCAACCCAAAACGCTCCAGATACCTCAGGACAATTTTACAACAGTGTATACCTCGGTGTCTAACTAACGATGTAAGCGGCATGCATGTGTTCATTATCTATACTAAAATTATGCATAAAGGGAGTCATGGGTCCACCAGTGTAATATAGCATATTAGCTTCCGAACTGCAAATGTAGTTACCAGGTTTGTTAATAGGTTTATGCATATTATATTTATCAGAAATTCTATCAAGGGCACTTTCATCATTTTAGTGAAAAAAACCGAGACTGAGGTAATGACAGATGACGACATCTTGTGCGGCAATGTAAGAAGTACTTTTAGAAATTTTCAGATAAGTAAACCGTACTTGATCGAATAAAAAAAGATACGAAGACGGCGAGAGACAAAACATTTTGGCGCAACCGGGATTTTAATCTCAGTTTCTGGAAATGGGTGTATTTCCTACAAAAATGCATTGCAAAAGTTATTGTTTTGTTTAAAGGGTGTGAAACAAAACGAATTTTCAAATTATAGACCTTTATCAATATTACCCGTGTTTTCTAAATGCCTTGAAAAAATCGATATTACAATAGATTGAACACGTTTGTAAAAAATTTGCAACAATGCTAACACACTCAGTTTGGTTTCTCGCAAAGGCCGATCAACGGAATTGGCACTGTTGCAGCTAGAAGTTAATTTTTAAAAGTCTTTCAAAGAAAATAATAATTTTAGGTGTTTTTATAGGCTATTATAAAGCGTTTGATCGTCTCCGATCTGCATTACTTTCATAGAGCAGCTTGAGTCGTTATGTGAGTCCGTGGCGTAACACTCAGATAATATAAAATCATATCTTAATTTTTCAGCTCGCACGTGTGTTGATAAATGGTCAATAATCTACAGTTCCAACCTATCAGATCTGAAGTACCACAGCAGGTAGCACTCTTAGGTCCTCTTTTATTTAACTTAGTATATAAATGATATCGTTAACATCAGTAGGACCGCCTCTTTCATCATTTATGCTGATGATACTTCTGCCTATTTTTTCAGGCGCTGAAACACAGGTTCAACCAGTGTGAAACTAACACCCACTACAGAAGCTATATGAATGGAGGTAGTAAACCCGTAGGAAATTAATATGAGCAAAAGTAAGGCGGTCCTTTTCCGACTTAGAAATGTTCGTTCCAATTTAATATTGTTCTTGGTCTCTCTCAAATTGAACTCGTTCAAAATGTGAAAACACTTGGAGTTTATTTTAACAATCCATATGTCTTGGAATGATCATGATATCAATATAGCTAAAAACTTTCGAAAGTGTTAGGAAAATTGTACCAGTTTAACAATATACTGCTTGTCGTATAAAATGGATTTATATAAAGCCGTTTTTGAACCTCTTTTAAATTACTGTAGCTTTGTGAGTACTACAAGACTGTCCAACCTAAATAAATTGCTATATTCTTCAAAAAAGGCTGTTCGCATAATACGAAATGTGTCTTTTGACACACTCACTCCTCCTCCTTTAAAGAGCTCAATCTAACATCTATTCTTGATTCATATGAGTATATTCTCCTCACACGATATAGATCCACCCTCCGATGTAATGAACCATTTTTTACTTGTATTTCAAATTTAACTCCGATTTCTAAACCATATGACGTTAGGAAAAGGGAGCGCTGGAAATTTCCATTAAGTCGCACGAACTATGGGTTTCAAAATGTTAAGCTATAATCTTCCGTTTGTCTTAAAGTTGACAAACAAAACTTGTCAAACATTGAAAGCCTACATCTAAATGAAAATTGAGAACTTTGTTTTCACAAATAAAAAGTAAATTGCCTTTGTGAGCTGTAAATAAATCCGTTTTATATATTTTTGTTTCCTGTATACATCCAGTCCCTAGATGCTGTCGTTCTTCGTTCTTTGTGTATAAGGTAAAATCCTTCCTCTAGCAGCAGATAAAGTATATAAGTGTTTTCTTCTTTTTTTCCCATGTCGCTGTATGCTTGTTTTTCCCTGGTTGCTCTTGTTTGTTGCCTTATGCCAATTGTAAGGCTCGCAGAGGCCTCCTATTGCTAAAAACTGTTTTGACTTTTTGCCTCTGCAGCCCACATCACTATCTGATGATGATGTAAATAAACTTGATCGATTGATTGATTGATTGATTGATTGAATATCCAATCGGCTGCCCTAACCGCTGCACCACATCGCCTTGCCTTTTCGGCTATTTATATGAGTTATTATGCGCTCGAAAAAGAAATCCATCTAATGAGAGGTGTTCTGTAAACACACGCCGGAGTGTGACGTGATACGAAGCTTTGAGCGAGTTGTACTTGCTCCTTGTTCTCTACGATTCTGGAGCACAGTGAACACATACAGCAGCTCGCTCTCCTGCTCCTACAGTTCACGGAAGTTTCGTCAGCCAGGAGTTGGAACGCTGCGGCGACTACGACACTAGCGCTTGTTCTTACGGTTTGCAAAACATTTTTGCAAAAACTGCCAGTGCAGTAACATCGAACAGCTTAACACACGGCTTCCGCGTAACTTGTCATTATCGGCACTTCGGGCAAACCTCTTGACGCTTAGCTGATGTAAAGTGCTCTCGGAAACGCTTTACAGTTTTTGGTAAGCTGTAATCCGCCGAGTTAATGAACAGCTTCCTCCACTCTCCGTGTGTTTCCATGCGGACGATTAGTTGCTAGTGACGTGTTCGCTCCTCGTGAGGTGCAAAAATATTGCGAGCGGCCCGCTCGACAGATGTCTGTAGGTACGATCGGGGACGTATTTCAGCGGCAAACCTATGTTTAGAACGTTTTGTTGTTTTCAATGTCGCCTCGTCCACATGCACTGGGCCATTTTAGCCACGCACAGATCAACTTCTTTATCGCTCACTCGTTTTGAATCCGGAATAAAAAGCGTATGTAGATAAATGAATGCATAGCAGATGTTTATTTGTCTTCCTGATCACAAAATTTCGCGCAATCTATAACGGCGAAAGAGAAGTTGAGCGAAATGAAAAACATGGTACCCACGCGCATAGAAACACAGATGAAGAGAGTTTATTACCATGGCGTCTGGCAAGATCGAGCCGAAAAACGTCACGTAGTCGCCACACCTTGCTAACGATGCTTCGGTGTGCCTCCGCGCGGGCGCTCTGGTGGTCACGCAGAGGTATGATTATAGCAGATGACACGCTATGCATTCAGAAAGAGTGATTATCTCACCTCACATTTACGCCAATTGATAAGGGCTTGATATATCGCAACATAGTGCATGACTTATTTTATGATTTTCTTCCACTCAACGGACCTTTTTCACATACCGACGGCACCAGGCGGTGGCTGCACGAACTAAAAATCGAGGAAGGGACCTACCTGCGCTACCAATCGATAATGGGAGCTACGCTACCAGTTTCTTCGTTCTCTGAGCAGCGGGGCGTGCCCAACGCGCCGTCCAAGTGGGGCATCCATGGCGTCCACTTAAACGTCCTGTTATTCTTTCCGTCCGCTTTCTTTTTTGCGTAACACACTTATATGTATGCTGCAATTACGTTTTCTACTCGCTGGATCTACAGCCTCCTTCCGAATTTCCTCGATTTTTCGTGCACACTTCCGCCGCTTGGTATGGGCGCTCCGCGTGCGCAGAACGCTTCTCGGAAAAGGTCCATTACAGCGTCACCAAGTGGCGTCTTATATCTACAGTTTATAATATGCTCAGAATCTCTACTTGAGCTTGTCACGGCAGATAGCGCTGCACGTCACGGTGTCTAATTCTTGTTCTTTGAGACCTTGAGAGGATGGTGCCGAGCAATTTGGATTGCAGTCACCAGACTGTCGTTCGTGATGTTGTATTACCTGTGCACGTGCACACCTAGAATGACAGCACGCCATCCTAGCTCCGCCCTGATTTTTTTTTTTTCCGTGAGAAAATCACAATTGCGATCCAGAAGTATATGGCTGTATATGGAAGTCATGAACGCCGTCTCGAATGGTGTGTTTAGCGTCTTGGCCATCCTGTTCAAATATCAAACGTTGTCCCCAAGTTGCAACAAATGACATCACAAGAGAATGTATGTCATCTTAGATGTCCGATTTATGACGGTTGGCCTTCAGGTAGGAATAAGGCAAGTGTCGCTGTCGTCGCGGCATCCCAACGCGTGGCTGCCAAAGTTTCCGTAAACTGTAATTCCGGAGGCGATTTACTGCCTAAAAACAGGCGTCTGCAACATCCACTACTGCAGCCGTGACGCCGTCAAGAATCACGGCTCCGTTACAACGGGACAATCATTTAACGTCTTGTACTGGAAATCAAGAAACCGCTTTTTGGGACGATATATACAGCGGTGCGACAAGCCTGCCAGTCGCCATACTTAATCCCTTAGGAAGAAATTTAGCAACCTTTGGTGCATTAGAGGACTCTACTTTGTCGTTGGGCTTCCCAAATATCCGTTCGTAATTCGCAGTTCGGAGAGTGTTTCAGTGGGTGTGGGTGCGCTGACATTTGTCGTTTCACCATAAGGTTTTGAAATAAACTTGACATTAAACAGGTGTCCGAATGAAAAACAAAACTTTATAGAGTGATGTAAAAAAGAACGAATAAAAATACAACTGGAAATAAAAAGCCAACTCGAGAGGAATTAGAGGATATAAATATTAACTGTGGTCGGGGAATCGATTGCTATTTCGAGCGGTGCATTTCTCCAGCGGAACTGTAAAAATCCCATTTGAAGATAATTGTGTATATATACATATATATATGTCTTTATTCTATCGTCGTATGAGCGGTTTCATGTAAAAAACATGCTGCGTTCCACGAGCCTTTTCATTATGCTTGTCATTACTCTGGCATTTCAGGTAAGTTAACACTTTGATTAAATACTCACTGTATATGAGGGTAGCTTTAGTTCCAATTAAGGCAGGGGTTTGGAGTCGAAATTGTTATTTTAATAAAGGGCCACTATCAATTGTGGAGAACGTTCTTTAAACCTAAGAGAGGAAATGGCAAGCTTGGCGAATTTTGTTTTGTTTTAGATTACTGCATAATAGCACTACACTAGGACTACTGCACTGCTCTTCGGCGACAGATACAAACCATATCTTATTACGCTTAATCAACGGCAAAATATTATTATATGTTAAAATGTATATTTGCTTTTGTTTATCTCTTTTGCTAACTTTGGCAAGGTTCGGCAAGCAAGTTTTACAGCGTGCTATTCAAGATATTTCAATAACATTGATATTTCAATAGCAGCTGACAAGATTCAAGCTTTAATTCCAGTCCTGTAAACTATTTCACTGTTTCTTTTTTATATATTCAATAAACCACAATCATACCTTGCCTACTAATAAAACATGGGAGCGAAATGAACAAATGAGTTTCTAAATTCCTCTAAGACTTAAAATTATGCAATCTTCCTAGCAATCCTCATGCAATAACGGTGTGTTTGAAGTATATCTGATAGATTATTTTAAGGCGATTTTCGAAGTGGGTGGGTTTGCCTTCAAATCCTATGGTGATACTCAGGATAGCAGTTTGTACTTGGCTCAGTATGGTGCAGTTAGGCGCAAGAAAGTATATTGCTGTTGTTGTTATCCAAGTCTAACTCGGTTACAAAAATAAGTTTTGCATCACGTTGTGCGACCTAGCTCCTGAAACTTTCAGAATTGAACATGTTGATAAGACATTAAAACCAAGCTCATCTCGAACGATAAAGTGCTAAAAATGTGAAGAAACCCTGAGTTTATCAATAAACGAGATAGTTAAAATGAATCAAAGTTCTTTCCAGTGTAAGAGGTATTGACTCTTGCATATCATTTATAAGATGCGATCACCCATGACGCTCATTAGTTTTTGTTATGATTAATAAACGTTTTACCCGATTGCGTGGCTACACATACTGAGTCCCGGGTTCGATGGAATGAGCCCTCCTTATCTCATTGTCATAAAGTCCATCATAAGTCATTTTTTTGTGTTTGTACTGTATGGACCGTTTTCTGCTCACTAGAACCCAGTTTCAATATAGGTCATTGAAACCTTGTTCTAAATGGAAAGTCCCTAATTGAAGATGAGGTCAACACCACCTATATTTAAGAAGCATTCGGATATTTATATCAAAGTGCGATCGACGACAAGCACGACTGGAACACGAGTTCTGCGTCAGCATTTGCAGATTAACGCGTCTTCAATCACTGATTGGGGGAACGGTCGATGCGCAAACGCTAATGAGGTGTCAACCAAAATCGGATACTATTGCTATACAAATGAGTAGCGATAATATTTAACGAACTTTCTTTGGTATTTATGTATATGTATTGCAATGCAGATATAAATATATACCAGTATTTGTATTCGTGTTAATGAAAAAAAAATCCCAGTTATATAACTGGTACCAATGTGCTACCAGCGGCCAACAGAACTCTAAAATTTCCCAGAAAATGTTATCCTTTAAACAAACTTTTAAGCTGACATTTTGGTTTGTTTGAAAACATTGTAGCGCTCTGTTAATGAAAGGTCGAGACTTTGATATTGTTAAGAATAAAGTTTCGGCAATGTTTTATACCTCACCATATATGACCCTTTTTTATTTCTTAAAAAGCAAAACAGAATTTATCCTTTCGTACATATTCTGTTTTCGGTCGACTATCATTATGGGTTTCAAGAATTAAAGACTATGCCGGCACGTCCGAAAAAGTCCAAAAATGTCAGCGCGTCGCGAAAAATAGCTGAACGAGCCATCCAAAATGACCTCAAGGTTATCTTGGTGAACACGAAACCGATTTCTCGCCAATCAAGATATTGTCTCGGACGGATCAACTATGATAAAATGCACCCCAGCCGCAATAGAAAGTGTGTAAAAGTCATTGGAAACTTGTTTGATTTCATTTCTAATACAATTAAAGGATAATTTTAATTGTCCGTGGAATTTACTTTCGGAGAGGTTTTATCTCAAAGTTAATATTATTTTGCTGGTTCAAAAATGGATGTCGCGTAATAGAGTTACATACCTAGATCCCGTGTACTTTCTTCGCTCTACATATTAATAATTAACAGGTGCAGCCAACCATTTGTATGCCGTACGAGAACAATTCGGTTAGTTCTTTTCTAAAGAAATCTAACACAGTATGACTTCCTGCCTCGCAAATTGCATTTCGGTATTTCTATTTGCAACTACTATTTGACTTGCAATACTGTTTCTGACAACTACCGAAAAACCTTTACACACAAGCACATCAATACCAGCGTTTCTGTTGTTTCACATTGTGTCCGGTGTTGGTGTTTCCAAATATTTGTAGAGTATGTCTGCCCAATCCTAGATGCCATCTATCGTATGTCTATATGAAACCTCATGTGCCGACCCTCGTTCCAACACATCCCGGGCAACAAAGTCGAGGGGTTCAAGTTTCTGCGTACCCTGCCGGATTACTTCGCGGTGCTCAGATTGGGCACGAGCCATGCGTCATTGTTCAGTGGAGACTTGCTGTCTTATTGTCTGAACAAATGTCCGATTCGAGCATTGAGGCAGCATGCATGTCCCGTCTGCATTACTGGGGACACATAATATCCAGCGCTATCGCTTTATCAACTGGGATACATTGCTCGCACACAGTTTCGAGATTATACACATACGGGTGAGGGACCGAGGGCACGCCGCAACTGTGAATTATTATAATGAAGAGGGTACCGTGCATTGCGACCGCTCTATAACGGCGGGTCATTAGTTCGGACATCCGTGAACTCAGTGGATTTTCCGGTGGCGCTGGCGCTGGCGCTGGTTTAGTATACACAAAAGAAGCAGAAAAATATCACATGTAATGTGTGTGCCCAGTTTCTTTTTTTTAGTTGAAAACACCGGCCTCGCGCATTTTATAAAAATAAGGAAGTTGACCAGCACCAAAATAATTTCAAGTGATAGCAACCAAACAAACACGCATAACCTGTCGTCATGCTTTCTTTTTCGCCTCTTCTGTGTTTTTTTTTCTCGTTCCTTTTCTCAGGAACGCGTTGTCATCACTCATGATTTGACGCGTCTTCGTCCCATCTTTACCATATGCGTAGAGGTGTCGAGATGACTTCCGAACCAGTCATTAAATATAATTGTTCAGTCATATTATATATAATTATTGGCATTTTCTACGGTCTTTATCTCATTTTCATACACGCGAAAGTTTCTTCAGTGTAACCTTTTAAATTTCTCGCGTGCTGCAGCGCCCAAGCAACCGATCCTTTCTTTTTTAAGTCAAGGGTGTCTTGTGTGCCTTTGCAAAGCTTGAAAATGTTTAAGGTGTCACGCACGAGCTTAGCAGTAGTGTAGTGCGAATGACATTTTTGTTAAGATAACAAAAAAGGTTTTATCGCTCGCCAGAACAGCAGCACTTGCCAAGCCCCTCGTAGCCCCGTCGTCCTTCTCTTCTTCTGGCTCCACACCAGCTAGTCAGTTCACGAGCGGCTACCGCCCTGCTACCTGCAGCTCCCTTGTTACAACTGTCACACTCCTCCCCCTCAACTCACAGTGTCAATCAAGGAGAGTACCGTATCGGAGGTCTACGCTGTCTAGTTGATCGTCTCAAAGTGTCATTTATCAAAGGTTCCGCCTGCACATCCTGCCCTGACCGTTCCCGCACCGCACTCGGAGTCTGTATATCGGCTCTAGACACACAAGAACCACCCGTGTCACGCACACGCTCACTAGGTAGGTTTACCACACTGTCTAATGGTGTCTGCCTAGCTACGCTGTCTTCGGGCCGCATGAGGGTTTGTTGTCCAAGAGGCATGTTCACTACACTCTCCAATGGTGTCTGCACATCCATGTTGTCTTGTGCACTCTCCAATGGCTGCTGCACATCCAAGGTGTCTTGTGGTGGGACTGGCGCTCGTTGCCTCAGGTGATCCCCGTGGCGATTCCAGGTGCCGCCCTCTTCCAGCATCACTCGTGCCGACGATGCACTGGTGGGCTGCTCGGCTATCGCAGGGACCCAACGATCTCCGGGCCTGAAATTTCGAGCCCAGACACGATCACCAGGCTGTGGTAATCCGTCTCGCCTTGCCGATTTGTCCGCTCGCTCCTTCTGCTGTAGCTGCTTGAACCCTACTCTGACTCGGAGATCTGGGTGCAGCAGGTCCAGGGGAGTTTTTAGGCGTCGCCCCATCAACAACTCTGCTGGTGTTCGTCCCGTCAGGTGATGTGGCGTCGTTCTGTAATTAAAAAGAATTCTTGGAATCTTGACTTCGAAACATCCTGGTTTAGCTTTCTTTAGCTTTTCTTTGATCGTTTGTACCACCCTCTCTGCCGCGCCGTTTGAGGCAGGGTGATACGGTGGAATAGTGATAGCACGAACTCCATTTCTTGCCAGGAATTCTTTGAATTCCGCACTGACGAACGCCGGGCCGTTATCACTGACGACAACATCTGGTAGGCCGTGTGTGGCAAAGATCGATCTCAAGCACTCCACTGTGGCTTTAGCCGATGGCGAGGGCACCCGGTGCACTTCCACCCACTTAGAGAATGCATCAACTAGCACCAAGAAATAGATGCCCTGGAACGGCCCCCAAAGTCAACATGTAGACGTGACCATGCATTTTCCGGGAATGGCCATGGTGTTTGTTGCACCGACCTCGGTGCCCGCCGGTGAACTTGGCATATGGTACAACCATTTACTTTGTTTTCAATAGCCTCGTCTATGCCTGGCCACCAAACATGGCTCCGAGCGACCATTTTCATTTTCTCAATACCCGGATGTGTTTCGTGTAGCACGCTCAACACCGCTGGCCTTAGTGATGTTGGTACTACTATTCGGCAACCCCACAATACACAACTGTCCTGCACTGAACATTCATCCAGTCGACATGAGAACGCCCTCCAATCAGCAGATTCCGGCAGACGCTTCCCAGACCACAAAGCCTCTCGTACTGTCGACACTATGGCATCCTTATTTGTAGCCTGTGCTACCGCTGCTGCCGACAACAACGACGGAAACGCCTTTTCCAGCATGAACACTTCTCCAGCCACGTGGTCCTTGAACGAGGATACAGGCAGTGGCAGCCGACTCAGCCCATCGGCATTTCCTAGATTGACCCCTGGTCGGTATACCAGTCGATAGCAGTAAGCGCTCAACGTTAACGCCCATCGAAGCACTCGAGGAGAGCACTGTTGTGGGATTCCCCGATCATGTCCTAGAAGACCCAGCAATGGCTTGTGGTCTGTGCAAATGTCGAAGTGTCGACCCCACACGAATTGGTTGAATTTTGTCACTCCGTATATTACGGCCAGGGCTTCTTTATCTAGTTGGCTGTAGTTTTTTTCAGCTGCGGTTAGACGCCTGGATGCAAAAGCAATAGGCCTTTCTTCCCCGGAACTTGTTCTGTGCGCCAATACCGCACCAACACCATATGGTGACGCATCGCAGCATAGTACCACCGGCTGGCTCGGGTCATAATACACTAGTACTGATGCTGACGTCAACATCGCTTTGCTTGTATTGAACGCCGCTTGTTCCTCAGCACCCCAACTCCAAGCCTCCCCTTTTTCAGCAGTTTATGGAGGGGATGCAACACCGACGACACGTTTGGCATAAACTTCCGGTAAAAGTTGAGTAATCCTAGGTAGCTCTGTAGTTCTTTGACATTCAAGGGTTCTGGCGCCTCGATTACCGCTTCGATTTTTTTGGGTGCGGGGTGAATTCCTTCAGCGTCAATAATGTGTCCCAAGTATTCCACACTTCTTTGGAAAAGTGAACACTTTGCCAGTTTGAGTTTCAACCCGGCCTCACTTAACTTCTCTAAGACTGCCTCCAGATTCTGGCAGTGGTCATTTTCTGTTGCCCCTGTGACCAAGATGTCGTCAAAATAGACAATGGTGCCGTTACAATCTCGTAGAAGATTTTCCATCTCTCTTTGAAATATGGCGGGAGCCGACGCTACTCCGAAAGGCAGCCTGTTGTATTGAAACAGTCCTTTCTGCGTGTTAATTGTGACAAACTTCTTAACTTCCGGCTCCAGTTCAATCTGCTGGTACGCATCGCGGAGATCTAGCTTAGAGAACGTTGTTCCCCCAGCAAGCTTCGCCCACATCTCTTCCAGTCTCGGTACCGGATACACCTCTGTAATAGCCACTTGGTTGACTGTGAGTTTAAAGTCGCCACAAATTCGTATCCTACCATCCTTCTTTAGTACAGGTACGATAGGCGCCGCCCACTCTGACGTTCGTACGGGGGTCAAAATCCCGTCGCGCTGTAAGCGTTGCAACTCTTGCGCTACCAGGTCTTGCAACGCAAAAGGTACAGTTCGCGGTCGGAAAAACCTAGGTCTGGTTCCCTCCGGTACGCTGATAGTCGCTTTCATTCCTTTCAGCGTCCCTAATCCTTCAGAAAACACTGACTGAAATCTGCCTGCCAACTCTTCAGTGCTGCTCACCTGATGCACATTGACCAGCTGATCTAGAGGCATGTTGAAAGCCCTTGCCCAGTTCCGTCCCAGAAGAGCCCGGGAACCACCTCGTACAACAAACAAAGGTAGTAGCTCAGCTTTCCCGCCAAACTCCGCGGTGACCGTCGCCTTGCCGACTACGGCAGCCAGCTGACCGAAGTAGCCCCGCAGTTTAACAGTTGATGGTTCGATGACGGTATCTGGAAACCGTCTTTCGAACTCAGTCTCATCCATAACCGAAAACACAGCTCCAGTGTCCAGCTCCATTTGTACAGTTTTTCCTTGTATCGTCACTTCTGCAAAAATTGGCGGGTCCTTGAACTCTGGTGCCTCTTTTCGGCCGTTCCCCAGTAGCGCTGTTTTTTCGCTCGGGGTTAACGGCCAGAGGTCTCCCACGACGCTCGAATCTGACTCTTCACTGTCTTGAGCTTCCATGACGTGAACCGAACGGTTTGCTGGTGTCTGAGTCGAGTTCAGCGTCTGCTTCATGTTTCCTTCGCGATGTTTGTCGTTGCTGCTGACTCTGCTTTCATGGCTTGTCTTGTTCTGGCACAGTCTTGATATATGACCTCGTTGCCGGCATTTGAAACAAACACTATTTACAAACTTGCACGTTGATCCCCGGTGCTTGCCGCCGCAACGGAAACAGCTGCGTCGCTCTTCCGCTGACTGCGCCGATGTCGACGGTGCTGTCACGCGGTTCACCGCTGTCTCGGCTGTCCCGCTTGCTCGGCCGGTTATCTGTTCAGCACCTCTTGCGGCGGCTTCCATGCTCGTGATTAACTCCACCGCCCGATCCAACGTCAAGTTTGGCTCTTCCAGTAGCCTCCTCCGCATCACGTCATTCCTGATGCCGTGCACGATGCGGTCCCGAAGGTTGTTCGCCAACTCCGCCCCGAATTCGCACCGGTCGGCCAATTGGCGCAGGCTGGCGACAAACTCCTTCACGGTTTCCCCGATGTCTTGTGTGCGGCAATAGAAATGATACCGTTGTACAATCACCGACGGTCGCGGGGAGTAATGCTCTGTCAGCAACTCGAGACTTCTGGCGAGAGGGGCCTCCGAAGGTCGGATGGGGGCCAGCAGCCTGCGCAGCAATGAGTACGTTGGCCTGCCACAGCTGCTGAGAAACACGGCTCGTTGCTTGTCTGCGACGATGTTGTTCGCGATAAAGTACTGATCCAAAATCTCGACATACTCTTCCCATTCCTGACCGCCTTCCCCCGTGAACGGCTCTAACTTTGGCATGATGTTCGCGGTGGATTTCGCCGGAATCCGGTCAAATACTTGTTATAATAACATGGTTCGTAGTCTTAATCTCGTCGCCAGTTGTTAAGATAACAAAAAAGGTTTTATCGCTCGCCAGAACAGCAGCACTTGCCAAGCCCCTCGTAGCCCCGTCGTCCTTCTCTTCTTCTGGCTCCACA
>JAZHYW010020186.1:0-18041 GCA_037355805.1 Ixodes ricinus | reverse complement strand
TTACTCTATCCATCTTTATATACCCGCACGTGTGATGAGAATTTTATACGTGTGATGTTTGTAAATTTCAGCGTACGCAGACCTCGCACAGTTAGAAGACAATCGCTCAGCGTGCCGTGTTTCAGAGTTCTGTTTTGTATACAATTAATATAGCGCAATTAAAAATCAATAGTAGACGGAATGTTTCGATTCTCGCTCACTCTCCTATTCCCACAATGACCTTCAAGATGGCCTTCAAAATGATCTTGAAAAGATCCTTGAAACAATGAAATTTTAGATCACCATCACCAATTTTATATTCATATTCTAGACTATTTTTATCCTTTTAATCGTTTTTCTACTAGTTAGAAGTTTTCTTTTGCCACCTAATGATTGTTGTATAGTTGTATAATTATCAAACATTTTGTTTTAATTTGTTCACATTCATTGTTATGTAGACGCTTAAAAAATCCCTCAAGCGAAGTACTTTAAGCTCAATTTCCAATCTGATCAAGAGTAGCATTACTTTCTTCTAACTCTAAATCGAAAATAACATTTTGTGGTGGGAATGTTATATCTTCACTGTTTATCAGTAGTTGCTAGCAAACTTTTATTTTCAATTGCTTCTATAGCTTCATTTTACTTATGTTAACACTTCTGCAAGTTCAAAGGTTCTGATCTCTATCGTCTCAGTCTGACATTCTTTTTCATGTTCTGTTTAGTAGCAGTTGTTCTAAACATTACTATTTTGCTTCTTTCTTATATATACCTCGATACTTAATGGGTTTTTTTATTCAGTTATAATTTTTCTCAATAAGTTAGCTTATGTTTCTGGATCCAACTGTATAAGTGTTAGTTTTGTGTTTTTTTTTCAAGTAATTCACTTAAAATATCTTGTTTCAAGTATAGCCAATTTATTCTCAGTGTATTCATTTTTTTCAAGCAGAGTTCATTTCTTCGACGTATAGTTAAATATTTTAAGTTCAAAATTTTTTAAATAATTTGTCACAGTTAAAGTGATATTTCAAAACTATGTAATAACCAATCAAAACATATCAATGATAAGTTACTAGCTCCTGTATGGCTACTTAGAAATATGGTGTACGTTCCAAGTGCTGGTGTTGACGATCGTCTGCTTACCGCAGGCTCCCGTGAGTAGTTCATACTCAAGCTGCTTTCCCACCCGCTCGCCTCCTCCTCGTTGAACCAAGCAAAGGCGTCTGGCTACGGATTGCACACAGCGCAGTTAGATTTCCCCTGTCTCACTCGGTGCATTTCGCTAATTACTATTATTTATGCAGAAGTATGATTAAGCATGGTTTATTATAACTAAGCCTCCGATTAGCCTTGCACTTTTCGCATTGACAGCTATGGACCATATATGCTTTGTGTTGCCTTGACCAGCGTGTAACAGTTTTGGTAGCACTCGAGCGTGATGCCTTTTTGCATAAGACCCCAACCGGCTATTAGCGCATTCTGCCTTAATACCTGTCGATCATCTTAGTACACACAAACAGTTTCGTTCTGTGTACAAAAGCGGTGACATTTAAATTGCTAGAATATCTCGTGACTTTCTTTGTATTAATCAATTACATGTAGACCTGAACGTAAATATTCGAGAGTAGTGCCTCGGGTTCGTTGCAGAATACTGCTCCTCAGCGGTCCATAGTTGCTTATAAATAAGAGTCTGTCGCAAAACGCGCTCGGACCTTTAAATATATGTATATAATGGAGGCCGCAAATTAAGTATAATTATAAATGGTACGTTTGTGACCGGCTGATGACGTTTTTGGTGCGTTAACTGGGTATGTTATTACTCGAGGGAAACGACACTTCAACGGCGACCGTGTGTTGGACGTTGAATCTACTCGGCCACAACGCTGAAGTTCAAGGAAAAGTTCACAAGGAGCTCGACGAAATATTTGGCAACCGCCACGACGGACAAATAACCACGGACGACCTAAAAGAATGATGTACCTGGAATGCTGTTTGAAGGTTCGAACTGGTACTGGCATTTTACACAAGCATATACCTAATGACATTTCTGTTTACTCGATCTGTTCAGGAGTCCTTGCGGCTGTAGCCGTCTTTTCCTCTAATTGCAAAGTTACTCGACGAAGATCTAATACTAGGTGAGTACAGTAAGAGTACCGGCAAGGAGCACGTAAGTAACACCAGATAAATCCTTTCTGGTTTGATGAATAAAAATGAAGGCCCGCACAATTGTGTTGGTTGTTTCTTTAGTGGGTATATGTTGTTTCCACTGAAGACCAGAAACTTAGCCAGTGCAGTACCATTGCTAGCCTGGGATGGTTGAACGCACTTCACGCAGAAATGACACACATGGGTGGGCCGGAATGACGCTCACCGAGATAGAAACGAGCAGAGGGTGGGCTTAGGCCTAGTATACATGGGTCCTGCAGCGCATTCATTCGCTCCGAATCCTCTTAGCTGCGATGCTGTTGCACACTTGGCCACCGATCTCCTGAGATCACCATCAAGTATAGCGGTTCCAACACGGATTGGCTCAAAACTTGCCTGACATTTGGAAGCATGTTCTTCCACATATTAATGGTTGCTTCGGACATTTCCATCGTTTCAAATCTATGCGTTGCGTGGAGTTGAATTGTGGCGGCAACACTGTGCAAATGGGTCTTGAAAGCTTCCGGTCCTGAAATTAGACTTAATGATCTGCAGAGTTTGAGAGATAAAATCGACGCGATGACTCAAAAATACTTACAAATAACAGTATCAGAATTATTTCGAGCTGAGGCTGAAAGAGAAATGCGCAAACAATTAGAAAATATTTGAAGACAAGAATGGGTCCGGGGATGGCGCTAGTGTGCTATATCTCCATAAGTAGTCATGAACGGTTCGCAAAGCAGTTCATACTCAAACGCAAATGTCTGAACCAGGGTCATTTGTAGAAAGAAACAACGCTATTGTTAAAGCGCCACTTAACGTTTTTTATTATGTTTTCCTTCTCAGGGTATAAATTTTTGAGGAAATTCCATTAGTATATATATATGGATCGGTTCAGAAGCGATGGTTTGTTGGTTTCCTCTCGGGCGTGCTAATACGCGCCGCTCGTATCGACAAGATAAATGCGCGAACATGCAGCGCTCATGAATCTATCTAAATCCACCATGATAATTTCTCATTAGTGAAACCTTGAAGGTCACTTTAGGGTTTTGAGTTGCTTCAATCAGAGTTATTCCTGGCTCTCTTCGACGAGCGATCTTGTTTTGCTCTAGCCAAGATACAGCTCGATACTGTAAGAGCAGGAAGCGGCTCGGCCGTCTAGCTGGCACAAGTCTACGGTGCACGAAAAGCGTCTCCGAATGGTGTGCTTACCGCGTCATTACATTGTGATCTTTGATTTCCGCCTGACCACCTCACAAGAATACACGTGGATGTAGATTATGTGAAATACAACAAATGTTCCATAGCACACCTAACTTTATTTTTAGAGAGCAGCTCTTATTATAGTAATTTAGTTGATTATAAAGTTTAGAGAAAACTCCGACGCCACGTGACATCATGACGTCGCGTCACATTCTGACGTCATGTTCGAACATGACGTCATGTGAAACTGCGACGTCACGATAGACAAGGACGTCGCGTGACAATGCTACGGCGTGCGGTGAGACCAATACGAGCAAGAAAGGTCCGTAGAGGGTTTCTAATGACCCTATTGTTTTAGAATGACACCTTGCTCTTCGCCCTGATCCTGGTGGTGGCGAATGCCGCGGAGATGGTTGCGGCAGACGTTTGTTTCACTCTTCATAGTTTTCCAGTTTGGCAGTTGTCGGACGCTTCAGTGTCCAGAAGTTGAGACTCTGCGACGACAGCGGAAGATTACAAAATCCGACAGCATGAGAGGCCGGCTCATGTGACGTCGTTTCTTGCCATTGCGTGATCAACTTGAATGCATGGGCGATATAGGATTCTAAACACACAAGTCGGTGATGCGATATGGTTACCGTAGTTTTAATGCACTCGCGGAACACGTTAACCATGTTATAGAATACTTTTAATGTTATTTGTTTCTTTTCAGACGGCCAAAAGGTGCCAAAAGGCGTAATGTGCTCTATTGCAATATTTAGCGTTCACCGCAACCCAAAGTATTTCAAAAATCCCGATAAGTTTTTCCCGGAGCGGTTTATGCCTCGCGAGATCAAACGCCGACACGCGTTCAGCTGCATTCCATTTTCCAGGGGCCCCAAGGACTGCGTCGGTGAGCAAACCATTTTTTATGCGCCCAAGAAGCACACCCAATGGAAATGTATAAAACTATTTATAACCGATTTTTCGTTCAACCAAAGATTGTTACCCTTGTATGCGGCCGTTGAACTGAGAAAAGGGCAATCAGCATCTCAACCGCAGGCACATTTCTTCAGTGCTCATTCATAGATGAAGACAACAAAATCCTTAATAATATAAATTAAATGCAGCAAAGTGTATTAATTGTTTGCCGAATTGTTAGTGCCGAGTATTTAGATAAATAAAAAAGTAAAATTTGCCCGATGGATGATGTATACGATATTCCCGCCTGGAAAGACCTGTTGACATTTAAGAAGGGACCCCCCCCCACCCCCTCTTATTGACTTCCCTTTTGTTTTTGATTTGCACTCGAACAAAAATAGCAGGGTTCCACGAAATTAACTATGGCTATAGTCTAGACGCAGCTGAACACTTCCCTACACAGTAACACTGCCCTGTTTAAATTTAGCAAACTTTTTTTATAAATGTAGCGGAATTTTTTTGTGAAACTGTCAAGTTACGTGGTGCCATGACATGACGCGACAATGTGACATCAAGTGACATCATGACGTCGCGACAGAACATTCCCACTAGATTTAGTGGATAAATTGAGACGTCGCGTGACATGCCGTCGCGTGAAACTGCGACATTTATATTTTAACAAACCTGGTTCCCCGCGTAGTGTATGGAAGGAATTTTTCCGCAATGTAGGATGATGTCGCGTGATACTGTAATGGTCCCATTATGAAAAAACTTGAACCCAGCTAATAAATTCACCTGGCCATTACGCGCACCAAACACACACGGGATCCGCTGCAAAACCTCGCATTAACGGCTGTCATCAAAAACACCGTTGGGTTGTGATGATTGTCAACAAACATTTATTCTTCTGTTTTCAGGGCAGAAATTAGCAATGACCGAGATCAAGCTTCTGCTGGCAAAGGTACTTCGCAAGTGCGAGGTCGAATCGAAAATTCCACTCGATCAACTTCAGAGTGGCTTTCGAAATCATTACAAAGGACAAGGACGGGAACAAAATGTGGATTCGAAGACGAACGGAATCCTGCTCGGCTCGCAAATGACTCCAGTTCATTGACGAAACGATCGAGTCGATGTCAATCAAATTTATGATGTTTCACGGAGGTTGCTACAAATACTCCATTTGAGCAAAAACTTCAGTTACCGTATTCACTCGAGTAATAGCAGCACCACTTATGAACAAGGTCCCTGCGTCTACTTTCCCGCCAAGCACATATACAGCCAGTCATCGCGTTGCGCATAAATATCATGGCGAATAACTAGATCGAGAACACGAGTCTCCATACAAATGCAATCTTCACAGATGGTATCTTCGCGTGAAGACGTTATCTCTGTCCTGTAAACAGCTGGAATCATGCTGTCGATCGCGGTGATTGGCAACCCGCGTACTCCGCGGAAAAGCGAACCCTCAGGTTTTATCATAAAACAGTGCGGCTATTACTCGAGTACATACGGCTATAGTCATCAAAAGTTGTCTAATTCTATCTCGGCCAGATATAAGTAACCTTGGCGTTATTTCTGTCAGTTTTGTCCTCGTTACTCTTAAACGTCCGCAGAAGGGGAGCAAATGTGATGTTCAAAAGTTATTGTAGCTGATACCGCATGTCACGCGATTGCCCAACTACGGAGTAATAGATTCGGTCGCAACTCTCCTTAAGCAACACAAAGGGTTAGCATTTCTAGTGTAGCAGCTCTGGGATTGAATCCGAGTCGAAAGCAGAACGCCAACGCCACCCTCGTTTTTGAGACAAGGTCTGTCGAGTTCACGCCGGCAGCTGACGCAACTCTCGTGTCGCAACACATGCTGAGAGTGTGCGCCCAAGCAGTGGCGGCCTCGAATAAATGACACAGCAGCTACTTGGTTCGCTTTAATTTTTAAATGATATAATAGCCACGCCGATATGAACTTCGGACGGTGTTTTATGTCGTAACGTGTATCATAAAGAACCCTCAAAGACAGAGAGAGCTTCAGCAGTGGTACCTTTGTCATAGTCTCAAATCATGCAACATAAGGGTGACGGCAATCTTCAGACCAGGTTAGTTGCTTGTGAGCCTATTTGCAGAATTTGAAAACGTTCAAAGCATAGCAGTTGCTTCGAGACGTTCAAGGCAACAGGGCGGGGCAGGAGGGGGGGGGGGGGGGGGGGAGATTTGTCCGATGACTTATTTGCCTCGTGACTACTTCCTATCGTGCTGTCAGCGTGTCATTCCGGCTCTGCCTTCTGCTATGCTGCAAGGGGCTTCGTCAGTCAAGAAAGACGTCCGGTGTATCGAAGCAAATCGTGTCATTCCAATTTACTCTATGCGCCTTTGTTATCCCGTTTTTCACTGCCAAGTTCTCTGTTCTTCAAGGCGAAAGAGTTTGGGTTCGAATATATTGTATTATCAGTGTCCCCTTTATGTCCATGCAGTAAACGAAATCCAGATCAGCCCCACGCATATTACGTAACGCCCTTTCCCAATCATCAATATCGTTTAGGAAGGCAGAGATACGACTGCTGATCTATGCAAGTCCGTGCACGCATTTGAATGTGTGGCTAACGTTTGCTACAGCAGCACTTCGAACCGTGAACCTGCCGGTTTCAGGCGCAAAGCGTTGAGAGGAAATCGTTGTAACCCAGTGATCTCTCTGACAATTTGCTGAACTGGGCATCCCCGGCGCTTGGTCGCTGCAGCGCAAGTGCGGTCAATAAAAGTTCCGAATCGGACATCTTGGGCCCGTGCAAATCTGGCCGAGTGAAGCACTGCAGAGGCTGGGCGACTCGCATGCTGAAAGACGCAATTTCTCCTCATTCACCGTCATTGGCCGTAAGAAAATTTTGAAAATCCTGACAAACGGTGATAGCTGTTTCTGAGAATGCCTGGCATTTTTCAACAAAAGGCATAATTGGTAGAGAAAATGCTCAAATGCGTAGGACGCAAATCTCGCGATCAGGCGGTGTGATCAAAGCATGTGCCAATTGGCAAGGCAAAGGGCTGCTTCTCTGTGCCTTCGCAGTATTGGGTGTCAATCAAGATATCTACGCCCTGCTAAACCTACACAAAAAAAAAAAAAAGAATTCGCGAGCGCAACGCGCGAAAATGTATATGCCTGTGGAACAGCGTTTTAGTTACTAACGGCTGGTAGGTATCTTGTAGCACTCGGGGGCCAGAAGCGAGTTTGATTATGGGGTGCTCGAAAAACTACCTTCCGCCCAGCGCTTCTCCACTTTGTTCTATTTGTGTTGCGTTGCCACCTGACGCGAGTAATTTGGATTCATTTGAGTAGATTTCGAACATATTCATGGCTTAATACTGCATGGTATCAACCACAGAATTTCTTTTCTTTAGCAATCGCAACCACTGATTAGTAATAGAAACTCGCCAGAACAGCAGGACGATCAAGAGCAACGTGACCGATATGTATGCAGCAAAGTCATGTACGCGCAAAACAGCTTCAAACCGTTTCCGGAGGTTTAACACATCCACTCGACGTCGATTCTTGATCTGTATCTAAACATGCGAATACATAAAAGGCGTGTAAATGCATGCTCTTTTATCATGCCACCTGAACGTGAGACATGCGTTAATCGAATTGTGTCTTTTTCGTGCAGTGCTGACGCTTTCGTAAAACTTTCTACAAGTTTATCAAAGGTAGCTATGACTATTTACACAGGATTTTCAAATGAAACATTTCGAGAAAGGATGGCGAACAAGTACAAAACACGTCTTTTAGAACACAACCGCCCATTCTCCCCCAACGATTTATCCGGCAGATTTACACAGGCCCAAAAAGGCCGCACTCGAGGGGCAGTGGACGCACGATCCAGCAAATTCTAACAAATATCAATGTTTTGAACTGGTATTTTTAAAGAAAACAAATGTTTTAAACAGGTGGCTAAATAAGAACCGGTGCGTATTAACCAGAAAGCTCGTAATCCTGATGTACAAAGAGAAAAAATTACAATTGTGTTCTGATTATATTTAGACATCAGGAAGTTAGTCAGCCTCAATGGGCGTTTGGTGCATCAGCCGTTCGTGAGAAATTAAGCAAGTGCAGCAGAACCGCTAGCCCGTAGTCTTTGTTAGCACTACGCAGTAGTGATACACAGTTGAACGTTGGTGCGGTGTTGATCCAGATCGAAAGATGCAAGTGTTGGCAATAAACGATGAGAAATTATATGGAATGTGGTTGGGTGAAGACTTGATAGCTGACTTACTAACGCTTGTACGTGCATTTGTTTAATTATTTTGGTGTTGTACACGTCTGAAAATAAAAATAAAAATTTAGTTTTCTCAGTTGCCCTGGTCTTATTTTAGGCACAATTAATAAGTTATCGCCCGTCGGTCACAATAAGAAGTAAGACAAAAGACTGGTTTTAGGATAAATGAATATGTTCTTACGTGGAGCGGAAAAACGGTAAAATTTAAATTCTCCGTTAAAAGATACTGAAAGTTCTTTTCCATAACAGGAACCAAAAACAAAAAAACGTACGACCGAAGTCTGAAAACGAAACACGAACAAAACGCCGACACCCTCAAGGGTGCAATGTTTTCTATTTAACCCAACCCCGCCGATCCCACAAACCATAAAGGAAATAACGATAAACGTTTTACGATAATAATTAATGGAAAAGAGGACCAAGGGGGCAAAGGACAAATACCAGTCTAAAAACACACTCAGGAGACTGGTGTGGGACTTAAAAAATCCGCCTGCTCCTGGTATCGAACTAGGGACCATTTCCATTTCCGGTGGAGCGCTCTACCGACTGAACTAACAAGCAGTTAGAAGTAACCAAAGAAAACGTGCTTTCAACAGCTGCCACCAGTCTGTAAGATTAACAAGATTGAAAGGCGTGCTTTTTAAGGTTATGATATTAATCAAATTAACGCAAAAGTGCTGCTGGCTGGACAAGAATGACAATAATATTCCGAGGAGAAGGGGAAGCATGGGGACAAATTACATGCACAAATCTACAAACAGTTTAGGTGAATGCTGTGCGACTGAAGCAACTCGCCTGCTCCTGGTATCGAACGCAGGGACCTCTCCATTTTCAGTGGAGCGCTCTGCTCACTGAACTAACCAGTAAATTAAAACTCAGCAGAGCAAACGTGTTTTAACAGCTGCCACCAGTGTAACACCAACAAAGGTGAAAGGCGTGCAATTTAAGGTCATGAAGTTCATGGAATTAATACGAATGGTGCAGCGTGCTGGACAAGAATAACGATGACATTCCCTGAGAGAACGGAAACAACGCGGACAAATTACAATGCGCAAATCACCAAGCACAGCTAGGTGACTAGTGTGCGATTGAGAAAATCTCTCCTGGACTTGGTATTGAACCTAGGATCTCTCCATTTTCAGTGGAGCGCTTTACCAACTGAGCCAACCATGAGTAAGACGTCTCTGCAGTAAACGGGTTTTAACAGCAGCCTCCAGTCCAAAACCAACAGGGATGAACGGCCTGCATTTTAAGGTTCTGATGAAAATGCAGTCAATGCCAAAGGTGCAACGAGCTCAACAAGAATAACGATAATAATCTCCGGAGAATAGGAACGAGGGGGACATTGAGAAACAGAGAAATCCAGACAGAGTTATGTCAACTGGTGTGGCTAGTAAAAAGCTCCGCCTTGTCGTGGTATATGTGATATAATCCCCTTCTCATGGGGAATATTATTGTTATTCCTGTCCAACACGGTGCACCTACGCACTAATTGCATTAACATCACAACCTTAACATGCAGGTCGTCGCACCTTCTTGGTGTTGGACTGGTGGCAGCTCTTAACACTCATTAGCTCTACTGAAGTCTAACTGCTGGTTACTTCAATTGGTAGGGTGCACCACTGGAAATGGACGGGTTCCTGGTTCGGTAACAAGGAATAGGTGGATTTGTTTGGTCTTAAACAAGTCACCTAGTTGTGTTTGCATTTTTGTTGTCATTTGTCCTTTTTACTCCTTCTCCAGATGATTATTATAGTAATTCTTGTCGAGCTCGCTGTAACTTTGTATTATTTGCATTAACATCATAACATTAAAATGCCGGTCATTTACCCATGTTCATGTTACACTGGTGACGGCTGTCAAAGGGACACTGACAAGGTATTTATTGTTACTCAAAGAGCTTTTATTTGAATATGACTATAATAGCTCAATTGCCCATAGCAGAATTTCTTGCTTGCATTTATTTTGTCCGAAAATAGCCGGTTAAGGACTAGCCGGTTCCAGTCGCGCTCACTCTCTCTTTTCTATGGCCACCGCGGCACGTTCAAATCTTGTGTACAAGATATATTCAGAAGTCGTAGGCCATCGAAGGCACACAATCAATATAAAAATTAAAGAAAATATAAGCCCCATTTTTGTAGCCTACAAGAAGCTGAAAACACATTGATGGAAAAAGAAATCTCGTACTGGTCGCAGGAATTACATGCCACCGCCATTCTCAATACGGCGATGAACGCGCAGGCTGGTCAACGCAATGGTGGCGCCGCGACGGATCAACGCGTTGCAACGAACGGGGTGCTGCTACTTCGGAGCGGCCGTTCGTGGTATCCGGCCAATCAATTTTTGAAGCGCAAGGCATAGAGCGGAAGGGATATAAGTGCAAAACAATCGCACGACAAAGGGTGGACGAAAATTCGCTGTCGTCGTCGTCGTTGTCTGCTTCATATGCCGGAGAAGTTGAGAAAAAGCGAAAGTAGAATGTTGTCACGTGACTTCCGGCGATCAGCTTCCGTGCTCGTGTTTTAGTTTCGGTTTCGAGCAGTTAAGTGTTTTGGCTTTATTAAAAATATACGCTCTGCAGAAAAATATTTTCGGGTTGTTTTCTGACGACCATATAATCACCTGGCAAAAAGAAAACATTTTTTTCAAGTGTTTTCAAAACCCGTTTGCTCTGACGCCTAACTCCTGTTTAGCTGAGTTTTTGGAGCGCTCAACGGAAATGAAGAAATCACGCGATACCAGGACGAGACAGATTTTCAGTCACATACCAGTCCTTAGCTATTTTTTTAGATTTTTGTCTATCCTTTGCACCCCTTGGTCCCCGTCTCCGGGGATTATTATCGTCAACTGTCCAGCTCGCTGCACCTTTGCAACTTTGCATTAATTGCATTAGCATGGTAATGTATGTCGAATCAGTTTATGTGGAATTAGGGCTTTAGCTGAAAATATCAGCATCTCGGAGGTGCATGGCACAGCTAGGGTGTCATATTATAACATATTTTTGGTCCGTCTTTAAGAGTTCAAAATGTCACCGGTTCAAATGAAAATTTTTGTTCCTCGTGAGCAATACCCTTGTCAACATCATTCTCATAGCAGTGGTTCGCATAAATTGATGGTTCGCGGAGCCCTTGTGGATCGGTGGAGATGATGGAGGACCCTGTTAATGGTGAGGAGAAGGAAAGGTAGAGGCTAATTATAATAATGATTTAATAGATAGATATTACAATGGGGTAGGTGAAATAGACTTCTCGTTGACATACACACGAAAAAAACCTACGAAAAAAATTTGGAACGTTTCTTTTCAATCTGAAAAAATGCAACCTTTATTGCCTGGCTTTTATTGATGAGGCGGGCTCCGTTGACACCTCAGATATGTTTCGCGGACCCCAATTGAGAACCGCTGTCCTGTAGTATTTACCCAGAGCTCATAAAACATGCCAAACACAAATCATATGAGACTGGAATAAATGAAAATATCTAAGATATCACCGATTGAAACACGTAAAAATTATTGAGCATACAATTTTTTCAGCTAAAATTGATAAGTATTTTATTTCCAAAAAAGACTAGATATATATCATTTTGAAATTTAGTAAAAATTAAAAAAAAACACGAGAAAACGAGCCTACATTAAACGCTTGATTTCTCTATGTGTCTTGAACTAGTCGCTACCGCCCTGAACTTAGTCTGCCTCACCGGGCGTCTTGTCACTCATCTGTAGATGAGCAATTTAGCCAGTGCAATACGACCGCTAGCATGGGTTCTTTTAACGTGCACCACGCAGTAGTGCTGAGATAACCGCACGCCGGTACGATGCTTATCCATATCGAAACGGGCGAGGGGTTCGAGATTGAACCCATGATACCTGGGTTCTGAAGTGCGAGCTTTCTCTCCATATGCTCCGAGCTGGTGCGCGCTGGCCCTGCTCGGCCGCACGTGGTACCTTTCGCGAAATCCCGAAACCTTGCAACGACGGGAGTTGTGGGGCTGTTCGGATGTACGCTCGCGCCGGCTCCGAACGCGGCGTAAATCCCGGTAGCGGCACAATTCATTCTTTCTTAAGGCCCGTTCGCCTCTTGCGACCGACTTCGACCGAGTGCGCCAAAACCTCATGAAACCTCTCTTACAACCACTTGGTTGCCATGGCAACCGAGGACGCCGAAGGTCTGCGCTGCTGCGCTTAGCCGGTCGTATCGGGTCGTAAGGAGTTGCAATTGGGCGGCCCTCCGACGAACCAATGAGGATCCGGCACAAACAAAAAGAAAAGGAATGTGGCTCTCCTTTTTCTTCATCCCGTCTGTCTCGACTCCCATTCCCTCGAAGATGACCGATGAGTTTAGTTCTTGTTTTTCAGAGTAGCACTTATTGAAAAAGTAGAACGGTTTCCTTGGATATGGGACACATCCCGACACGATTATCGTGACAAGATAAAGCGGGAGAATTCTTGAAAAACCATCGGCAACCTCCTAAGCAAGTATTCATTTCTTAACGCTCGTTTGCGTGAGGTACGTATAGCGAGGCACGGCAGCTGAATTGCCACGCGAGCGTATTTCACATTTTTACTGTGAATAGGTGACCAGAGATCAGCAAGCTAGTTCATGTCACCATTTCCTAAACGCGTGAAAACAGTGTATTAGCACTGACGGCACCTCTGCATGTGTGTATATTCGAGGCCGCACGGGGAGCTACGTACTGTTGACACTGATGGTCGCGGTCGGTGACGCTCGCTGCGATCCTCCACTCTTTTATTCACGGTCTGAACCGAAAGCTGGGCACAGGTGCTCCCACTGCTCGAGCGGCACAGCTCTTATTGAAGCTAGATCAGCTAGGCGCTCGGAGCCAGAGATTTCGGTAGCCGAATCCTATCGTCGATCGCCGAATTCTATCATACGCACGCAACGTAAGGGCATACTTTAAAACTGGAGGAAATTACGATCTAGCGATCGAGTGCGTTGTCAAGTGAATTGTCACGTCATTGTTGAATCGCTGTCGAATTGATAACTGCACTGACCGAGAAGTTTTCACGCGCTAGCATAAAGAAAACACCATCCTGGTAGAATAGTCTCTTCGAGTTTTCCTTTACGTCAGCATGCTCATCAGAATTTCATCACGCCATAAAAGATGGAAAAAAATTCTAGTGCACTCTAGGTAAGCCGTAATGGTATTGGGAGTCTGTTTCAAGGCAACTTTCCCATTGCAGCAAGCTGCTAAACTTTTGTTGTTAAATGTGTCGCCATGCTGTAGCATGCAACGAAAGGTGTGTGTGTAGAGAATACCTCCATAGATGAAAAACTGACCGGCATTTGTTTTCTTGGGACACAAGTGTGGGCATTGTTCGAGCTGAAGCACCTAATGAATGCCCGGTACCTTGGAGAGGCTATGAAAGACTTATGCAAGTATATAGGAGCATCCCAAGCCACCAGGCTCGATCTAAACTGAACCGTAAAAATCGACGCCTGCTACGTAGCCACCTCTAAACTTTTCGTTAAAGGGTGTATTTCAGAGGTCGGATTTTCTCGTAAAATTAGAAAAGCGCAGCAGTCTTTCTGTAAAAAAATAGGGGCCCGGGAACTTGCCAAGCTCAACGACGGGTGGCGACGCAAACGACCAGAGTCGAGTTGTGGGGTGCGTTTGGCGCGCATATTGATAGATGGCGTCAGGACCCAGCGTCCGAAAGTGCAGCCGACCAGCGAAAGAAAGCAATCGACACGCAGACAAAATCTGTTGGCAGCAAAAGTGCCGTCGTTATCCAAACGTTTTCTCTTTTTTCTTTATGTTTTTGCTTTTATTGTCGGTATTCATTTTTTTAACCTAAGGTACATTACAAAAAGGATCACATTCGTTTGAATAAAACCATGGTGGTCGCGAGCAGTCGCATTAAAAAAGGGGTAGCACCAAACCCGCCCCGCTATTCTGACTTGGTCTGCGTCGCCTCCACCGACGAAGCCCTGGCAAGTTTCTTAGCCCTAATTTTTTACAAAAAAATAGCTGCGCTTTCCTAGTTTTACAAGAGAAAAGCGACCTGCGAAATACACTTTTGACGAAAAGTATAGATTACTACGTGCAGGCGCCTATTTTCACGGTTCATTTTGAGATTGAGCCTGGTGACTTGGGTCACCTATTTAAAGCACTTGAGCCAGCTTACAAATGTTAAACACTGAGTACATTTCTAAACATAATTTATTGCCTCTGAGCAAGACCGGAGTGCATGTTGAAAGATTTATGCGGTCCCCACATCATCGAGGACAGCCAAACTGTTACATACCCTGTGTCGGAACACTGTGCTAAGGGGACGACGATGCTGACACAGCAGCCACAGCACACAGCACGCGCGCACTCACAGAACGCGCGCACTCGCAAGCGCTCGATCTGCCGACCGGTCGCAACGGCCGGACCAGAATAAATACGAAGTATTCGGCGGTAGTCTTTCTGCCTACGCGAATACAACACTGGCGACGAGACCTCGTATGAGCCAACGAAGCCTGGACAGCCACCGCAAGCCATGCCGACCCAAGGTACCATCGAAGCCTTCACAGGCAAGTCATGGGCGTCATGGATCGAACGCTTAGGGTTCTACTTCGTGGCTAATTCTATCACGAGCTTGGACAAGAAGCGGGCACTGCTGCTCACGCTTTGTGGGCCAGAAACGTACGACATCGTTCGAGCTTTAGTGGCCCCTAGGACGCCGGGAGATATCGGGTTCGAGGAACTGGCGTCGATCCGTGGGACACACTTCGACCCTCAAGCCTAGGAGCTGTACAGTCGCTACAAGTTCCAGCGTCGGGACCAGCTAGCCGACGAGTCAATCAACAGTTACGTCGCGACCCTGAAGCAACTGGCAGCCAGACTGCAACTTCAGTATACCCTTGACCTCATCGACAACTGTTGCAACGACGGCATCGCAGCCATCAACGGCAGGTCAGGTCTCCGGTACAAGGGCTATGACTGGGACACCAGCAACGCCTCTTTGCGACACCAGACTGCCGTTGGACATCATGCTGCGCGACAGATTTGTCTGCGGCATACGCGACGAGCTGCTGCAGCAACGTCTGTTTGCAGAAAAAGATTTGACGTTTGCAGCTGCTTTTGACATGGCAGTCAGAGCTGAGAGCGCTCTTAAGCAGCAGCAGGACATCAAGAGCAAAGTCGAGCATCAGGTGCACCAGACGGAAAAGAGGAACAAGGAGCCCTCAACACAACAGGGACGACGTTGCTACCGTTGTACGGGACAACATGATCCGCAAGAGTGCCGTTTCAAGAACGCGGACTGCAGATACTGCAACAAGCGCGGACATATTGAAAAAGCTTGTATTGCCAGAAAAAGCATCAGGCAAGCAAACCGCTCAAGAAAGCGAACCAGATAATGGCACCGACAAGTTCAGAGAGCCAAATACCGCCTAATGCTGGATGCTCATTTTATGAACTTCACAAGCTGGCGACGGACACAGCTGTTTCAAAGTTTCACGTCACACTTCGAATTGAAGTCAAACCACTGGAGTTCGAAGTTGATTCGGGTTCCGCCTGCTCCCTAATTAGCGAAGAGACCTTCCGAAAAACCTGGCCACGGAATCCGCCGAAAACTTACGCACGACGATGTTGAACTGCGTACTTGGAGTGGCGAAGGACTGAAGCTTCTGGGATCCCTCCAAGCTACCGTCAGATTCAAGTCAAAAGACTACGTGCTTCCGCTTCTAGTGTTGAAGGGATCCGGCTGTAACCTTCTGGGGCGCGACTGGTTCCAGGCCCTACACATCAGGTTACAAGGAATCAACCAAGTGCGACAGCAGAGCACGCCACCAGAGGTACAAGCGGTTTTACAACGCCATTCCACGGTCTTCAATGAGGACATTTCGGGATACACTGGACCCTCGGTTCACTTGGAACTAGAAGAGGGAGCAGCGCCCAAGTTCTGCAAGGCTCGTTCCGTTCCACTAGCACTGCGACCTGCAGTAACAAAAGAGCTCTCCCGACTGCAAGAGCAGGATATAATCGAGCCAGTACAACATTCGGAGTGGGCTACACCTCTAGTCCTCGTCCATAAAAAGAGTGGAGAGATCAGACTCTGTGGAGACTACAGAAGTACTGTCAACGCCGTATCAAAGAAGGCAGCCTACCCACTACCAACTACAGGAGAAGCTCTGGCAAACCTGAGAGGGGGCACCGTTTTCTCGACGTTGGACCTGTGCCAAGCCTATCAACAGTTGAAAGTGTCTGAAGCCACTGCAGCTGTATTGACCATCAACACCATAAAGGGCTTGTACAAAGTGAAACGCCTGCCTTTTGGAATCTCAGCGGCACCAGCAATTTTTCAGCGTACAATGGAAACAACCTTGGCTGACATTCAGGGCATAAGTATCTACTTGGACGATATCATCGTGAGTGGAGAGAGCCGTGAACAACATGCTGCACGCCTGGACCAAGTACTGTCCAGACTCGAAAACGCAGGCCTACGGCTCAAGAAAGAAAAATGTCAGTTCGCAGTTCGCGAAGCCAAGTTCCTCGGGCACAGAATTGACGCAGCAGGAATTCACACAACGGATGAAAAAGTGCAAGCCATTCTGGACGCGCCGGAACCGAGAGAAAAAACGAACTGCAGGCGTTTCTGGGACTGCTGGCCTTCTACGACCGGTTTCTCAGGAACAGAGCCACAGTTGCAACCGACCTCTATGGACTTCTTCAGAAGAATGTTCCGTGGGAATGGAAAAACAAGCACAGGAAATCATTCCAGAAACTGAAAGAGTTGGTTAAAGAATCCACTGTTTTGGCACACTATGACGAAAACAAGCCGTTGCTGCTCTCCTGCGACGCGTCGCCCTACGGTGTGGGGGCAGTCCTTGCCGAGGAAGATGACCTAAAACGTGAAGCGCCAGTCGCCTTCGCGTCAAGGACATTGGGAGCTGCAGAAAAAACTATTCGCAGCTAGACAAGGAAGGGTTGGCCGTCGTGTACGCAGCGTGTCATTTTCACGAGTACATTGCCGGACGACATGTCATCATATACACGGACCACCAACCGCTCCTTGGAATTCTTGGATCGACCAAACCGATTCCACATATGTTATCCCCAAGAATGACAAGATGGTGCGTCAAGTTGAGCGCGTACGATTACACCCTGGTGTACAGGCGAGGAGCATGCCACCAGAACGCTGATGCGCTCAGCCGGTTACCATTACCAGCCAATGTAGACGAACCGTGCATACCTGGAGATGTGCTAATGCTGGCATGTTCTCCGATTTCAAATCTGTCACCAGAACGCATCGCAGAATTGACAGAGCAAGACGATATCCTGACTCGCGTCTACAGAGCCGTTCAAGAAGGAAAACTGCAAAAGTTGAAGGGCGAAGACTATCGTCCATACAAGAGCATCTTCAATGAGCTGTCAACAGTCAACCAATGCCTAATTCGTGGTACAAGGATAGTAGCCCCCAGCGCATGCAGATCTCAAGTATTGGAGTTGTTGCACGCTGGCCACAGAGGCATGGTTTGAAGAAACTCAATTTTCGTTTTTCTTGCACGTTACGAAATCCCAATAAACATCGTCATCTTCTGGTTTGGTATT
>JAZHYW010020185.1:0-34991 GCA_037355805.1 Ixodes ricinus | reverse complement strand
TTGCGGTGGCGCTGTTGTCGGCACGACGCATGCGCAGACGCTTCACGCGAATCTGGTTTCTGCGCACGCGCAGTGCCCACACCTGGTTGGGGCACGTTCGTTTAGAAAGCACGTTTTGCCTAAAAACAAATGAAAAAAAGCTATGTTAGTAGGAACGTTTATTGGAGATTAGTACAGAATAACAGGAGCATGATATTTTCATAAAAGTTAAGTTTACAAAGTTTTTGCGGCACAATTAGTCTTGTTTTTATACAATCAAGCGGCAGTCGGTGGCGAATCAGTAGTACAGCGTATGACACTGTGTTCTTCTTTGTACAGTTCCCGATACGCAGCGATCCACCAAGCAACTGCGATTCGGCGGGCAGCCAAGATCGTCCAGCTGTTATCTACTTTCGACGGAACTGCACGGCTGGCCCTATCGATAGTAATCCCAAGTCGGGGCTTCAGCTTCATCTACGCACCGCAAGGTTCCGTGGTGATCGGCGCTCTCCTGGCTCCCTGGCAGAAGATAAAGGACGTTGCAGCACGACCGTCTTCGCAGTCGGTGGCGAACTGTAGTACAGCGTATGACACTGTGTTCTTCTTTGTACAGTTCCCGATACGCAGCGATCCACCAAGCAACTGCAATTCGGCGGGCAGCCAAGATCGTCCAGCTGTTATCTACTTTCGACGGAACTGCACGGCTGGCCCTATCGATAGTAATCCCAAGTCGGGGCTTCAGCTTCATCTACGCACCGCAAGGTTCCGTGGTGATCGGCGCTCTCCTGGCTCCCTGGCAGAAGATAAAGGACGTTGCAGCACGACCGTCTTCGCAGTCGGTGGCGAACTGTAGTACAGCGTATGACACTGTGTTCTTCTTTGTACAGGTGAGCGTTAATTTGGCTCTACGTTTCCGTATACTCCTGTACATCTGCCACCGGCTGCAACTGTTGGCATTTCTTTCTTTTTTGCGAATGTACGGCTTGTAATGTCCGAAAAGGAGTGCTTAGCGTGCTTGCAGTCAATGCCCGACGATGGTCGCTTTCTGACGTGTTCCGAATGTTCGTTCCCTTACCATATAGGCAACGCTTGTTCGGGTGTGGCGGAGGCCACGTTTTCGGGTATGGGATCAAAAAAGCGTAGAAAATGGCGCTGTCGAACATGTAGAGCTGGGGGGGGGGACGGGCCGCGCCGCGTCAGTGTCGGATGCGGACTGCCAACAGCCGGAAGATGCAAGTTTTTCAGCAGAGTTTGCTACTGTGCATGAAAAACTGGACCAGCTACTCTCTCTTAGAGACAAGGTGGACAGTCTGCTTCCACTTCCAGCAAAGGTAGATGACCTGCTGACCTTGAAAACTACATTCGCAGAGCTAAAAGTAACTGTGGAGGAGTTGAAAAACTCTGTTGAATTTACGTCTCACCAATATGACGAGTTACTTGCCGAAATGACTACAAATAAGAGGGAAACAAAAGACCTCAGGACGGAGGTGACCGAGTTGAAAAACACAGTATCGGAACATGCTGCACATATCGGTCGTCTGCAGTTGGACCTAAATGAGGCTGAGCAGTATAACCGGTTACCTAATCTAGAGGTCCATGGAATTCCGGAAAGTGTTGGTGAGGATCTCCAACAATACGTCGGCGATCTTGCAGCAAAGCTGGAAATCGCATCTTTCCAGACCTCGCATGTTCTTGCGGTACACAGACTTCCAAGTAAAAAGGACAAGATTGCCCCGGTTTTAGTTAGGTTTTCTTCATTGGCGGTGCGAGAGACATGGACGAGGGCACGTGGCAGACTGCGCGCGCTCGCGCAAAGTAAAGACCTGCCTGAGCTTTACTTCAACGAGAATCTTACCCAGCTAAACCGAAACTTGTTTTGGAGGGCACGTACGAGGGGAAAGGAAAAGAACTTCAAGTTCGTGTGGGTCCGAAACGGGAGGATATTTGCTAAGCGACAAGAACAAGCCCCCTCTGTTAGAATAAGTTGCGATCTCGATCTTGGTCTGATAAACTGAGACGTCGTCGGATTTCGAATGAATTAATTAAGGCATGGATTGTGATTTCCGCACTTGTACTTCCTTTACGGAAGTTAACAGTTTTTTTACAGATTCTAGAAGTAATGGGTTTCGTATAACCCATGTCAACATTCGTAGCATACGCAAGTACTGGGATCATTTTCTGGCTTTAATATCCCCTTTCTGTACTTTTTTTGATGCTTTTATACTGACTGAGATTAATGTTGGTTCGGATTGTTTGCCTAAATACACGATACCAGGCTATCAACTGTTTTCTTACACCCGTCCAATGGGAAGAGGAGGGGGTGTGGCTGTGTTTGTCAAAGATATCTGGTCTGTGACAGAGCTTGTTTTTCCTTTCAACCAAGCGGAAGTGGTTGTGCTGCGCGTAAGCGCTCCTTCGTTATCGCTTGTTCTCTTTTCAATTTATCGTCCCCCATGTTGCAACGGGCGGCTGTTTTTGGCTGAGCTTGACTCAGCTTTGTCTTCCCTGTCATGTGATGATCTAATATGTATAAGTGGCGATATAAACATTAATATACTTCGGCCTACAATGACTATAGTTGCAGACTATCTGGACGTCTTGTCTAAATGGGGAATCAAAACTACAATCAACAAAGCCACGCGCGAAGAATTCTTATCTGGACGACTCGTGATATCTAGCCTCGACCATATAAATGTTCGAGCACAGAACTTCTTAGTACAATCGGCGATCGTAGAAACCAAACTTGCCGATCATTACTTTGTTTGTTGCTCTCTAACACAACCGCATACGTCGACTACTATCATCTCGGAGAAAGAATTTTCAATTGTTGAGCCTAGGCTCTTGGATAAACTTATAACGGAGCACGACTGGAATTCTTTTTTACTAACTGTGTCTCCAGTTGATATTTACGAGCAGTTTGTAGCTCAGATGAATCTTTTCAAACGGGCGGCTACTCGTATGGTAAAAATTAAGCAACGTAACCAAGACCAGAAATGGATGTCGTCAGAGATTCTCGTAGCAATAAAAGAAAAAGACTTGCTCTGGGCCCAGTCAAAGCGATCCCCCGGTTGTATCTCGCTGCGGTTGAACTTCAAGCAATCTAGGAACAAGGTGAATGCTATGATTCGTCTAGCTAAACGAAAGTACTTTAGAAATAAATTTAAAAACGCTCGTTTCGACATTAAAAAAACTTGGTCGCTCGTCAATAGTCTTAGTGGAGCAAAAACAAATGTTACTTATAAAGATAGTTCTGTTCTCTCAAATTTTACTACTGATGGGCAGACTGCAGTCGAAGATTTCAATAAGTTTTTCTCTGAAGTATCAGGTGTCGAGAGGCAGCATCCAGACTTTTGTACATTACAGGACAGTGTATTGGGCTCGGCTTACCTACCTTTCCTTACTGAAAACGATCTTAAATCGCTACTCTTTAACCTGAAATCCAACAAATCCCCTGGGATCGACGGCATCTCAGTTAATGATTTGCGCAGAAACTACGAAATAATTAAAACGGTTTTGCTCTCTCTCTAAATAGTGTGATATCTAATGGCATCATCCCGTTAAAAATGAAAACTGCGCTGGTCGTTCCGTTGTTCAAGGGTGGAGCGCGAAATAATGTAAACAATTACCGTCCAATTTCGATCTTACCTTGTCTTGCTAAGATATTAGAGAAACATCTGTGGCGTGTCATGACAAGCTTTTTAGATAAACACAATATTCTCTCACCCTATCAGTACGGATTTTTACAAGGCCGAGGTACCCAAATGCTCCTGGAAGATTTTTCTGATGAGGTTAATTTATCTTTTGAACGCAATCAGGTGGCCTGTGCGCTTTTTTTGGACGTTAGCAAGGCATTTGATGGGGTTTGCCACCGTATTTTACTGACAAAGCTTTCGATGTTAGGTTTCCGTGGTTCTTTCCTACGCCTGCTGGAGAACTTTCTGCGAGATAGGCGTCAGTGTGTATCTGTTGGACAGTTTCAAAGCGACTTTTCTCTTATCAAAGCTGGTGTCCCACAGGGTTCAATTTTAAGTCCGCTTTTGTTTAATATTTATGTTAATGATCTATATAAAGTTGTGCCGATTTCTTTATTCCAGTATGCCGATGATACTGTCCTGTTAGCCAGAGCGTCTAGCTATTTAGAAGCTATCTCTGCTTTGCAATCAGCGGCTATTAAAGCTATGGACTGGTTTGCAGCTAATTTAATTTTAATTAATGCTTCTAAAACTCAACTCATTTGTTTCCACAGCCCTTTGGAAAAAAAATCCCAACATCTCCACGTGGTGGATGATGTTGATTGAAGCGAAGCTCTGGTGGTGCTGGTAATACTGCTTTTATTATTCATAGGTAGTGCTGATGGTGCAGATTGTTTTTATTGCTCATAGGTAGTGCTGAGTTCCGGGCTGCGTTTCCACTTTATGATTACTGCTTTATGGTCGGTGAAATGCAGAGCCAGTGGTTCTTCTAGCGGATCAGCTTGGATCCGCTAGAAGCCGTGGGAATGCATCCCCCGCTAAAGTCAACGGTCCATGTCAGGAAGAGAATGTGTGGAATGGAACGTGGTTCCATTCCACACATTTACTGCAGCGCCCTCTCCTTTATAAAAGTTGGGCCAATGCATGCAAAGTTTAACGCGATAATATACGCATTTGACCGTAGCGCTTTCTCTTGTATAGACGTTGAGTGGCTACATGCAACGTTTCATCCATGACAGACAGATGGATGACACATGGCCGAGTGCTTAAGGCGATGGACTAGAAATCCATTGGGGTTTCCCCGAACATGTTCAAATCCTGTCGACTGCGCAAACATTTTTTTCTTTTTTAGGAAGACAAATGGGATGACAATCGATGTGAGCACGGACGCCGGACGGGTGGACAAGGCCTAAGGAGCTTCGCCCCTAAGAGTTTTCTGTAACTTATTCTTTATTGTTAAATACGACAGATGGTTTGCCTTGTGATTGCGCGCCTGTAAAGTTTACATCTTCTGTGAAATGTCTTGGTGTGTTTTCTCACAGTGACCTTGCGTGGCATTCTCATCTTTTGCATGTTTGTGAAAAACTTAGTGCAGTATGTTATGTGTTGTATGATATCCGATATTTTATGCCTCTTTCGGTACGAAAGGTAGTTGTTCATGCTCTTGTATATAGTGTGCTTTGGTATGGTATTACTGTTTACGATCATTGTCCTCTTCGCTGGCAAGATTGAATTAACTGCCTTTTACGTTCTTTTTTAAAAATATTTCATATGACCTGTGTCTACAGAAGGATGTCGATGTACTTCAAATATTGGGTAATGCGGTTTCTTGGGCGAGTTGATACTGAACCGTGGATAACATAATTGCGCTTCACGACAGGGACGAAGAGTAGGAACGAGACAACACAATGCGCTAACTCCAACTGGTTTAATTGTCGGAAAATCAAGGGTATAAATACTCTGAAACATCGCGTCATTCAATCAATCCCCTGCCATGCCAATACTCGCAAGAGCTGTGTCTCTTTGTCGCCCAAATCGATTGACGCCATGCTGACACATTGATCCCCATAGTTTTTTTATCAGGTCTGCCTCTATAATTTCCCTTACCGTCTTATCTCTATGCTTTCTAATAACCGTGCACAAATGAAATTCAGGTTTACACCCATAGTCATGGCAGGGCATCGACAAATGGCCGTCACGCTGTCCGCTCACTTTTTGGTTGTGTTCGCGCAATCTATCATATAGACATCTTCCCGTCTATCTGCAGTAAAAAGTACGTGGTTCTATCGTATCATTCCGGGCGATAAAATGTAAGTTGCTCAAGATTATTTCGCTATCGCAAATTTCTGGGGTTAACAAAAGTTTCGCTGATTACAACAATGTCTGCACAAGGCAGTGAAAGCCAAAACACTGAAACGATGCAGCTCGGAGCTTGCTGGGATAGAACGCAGGTCGCAGGATAGAGCAGCCTCCGAATGGAAACGTTCATTCCATAGGAAGAAAAGCTGTAGGTCCGGTGCTGGCCTTAACTCATCCACCCAAGTGTACGCAGTTGCGCCAGAGACTACCGGCTGTATAAGGGAGAAGGGGTCTCTGACTGTATCCTGGAAACTTGAATGCAAAGAAGCATAAAGGTAAGAGAGTAACATATGCCAGTTCGTCACACGGCACGTGCGGCGGAGTAGGCGGATGTGACGTGGGTGAAAACCTAAAGGGAAGGGTAATGATCACTACACCAACAGTCTGATTCGCGGTCCCGGCTAATGGGGACATAGACAAGTCATTATGACATGTTGGGAGAAGAGGGAGAAAAATGAGGGTAGGCATCACGACATGTTGGCACGTCTGGGGCGTTTAAGAGCCTGAATTGAGCGTCACACACGTGTCCATCGCAAGTTACCGTCCTGAGCTGGTAGAGGAGTAGCCCCAAGCCATACTGTGGAGTATTAAAATCACAAACCACAGTACCGGGCGGCCAAAGTACCTTTGGCGCACAAGCGTAGCCAGCCTAGGCGGAAGCGAGCCACTCACCCACCTTTGGGTCGCATATAGCACCATACTAGAATAACATATCTGTGCGTCAGGCGCACTAGTTCAGCAACCACTTACTAGAATGAGGTAAACCACGAGGCAAGGGGAATGGGCGTCTGAGGGCTCTTAGTGGATGCATACACTCTTGCCTTGCCAGGGGTTACTGAGGAAGCGGTTGAGCACCATCGTAGTGCGCAGACATTTCGAGAAACAAAAGAGTCAATTTGAAAAGTTCCTATTTTTTCTGGGGGTAGTGGCCTAGACCGTTGTAAGGCCGAATATTCACTTAAACTCTTAGGCACAGCAGATATGTTTAATAGAACGAATTGTTCAGGAGTTTATGATGCAAGTGTTGAGGGATGTACTAGTAAAACAACTGTTGTTTTATTTCATCTGAAGGTTGTTACTGGCTAGTAGTGTCCTATCCTTGTGGCGGGAGCGTCACGCACGTTGTCTTTTATATATTGCATGTATTAAAATAAAAGTTCCAACATGTACGCATTTCACATGAACACTAAATTTATTTACTATGTTTTCGAAATCGCTTACTTGCTCTTGTGAATGTATGATCTTTAGGTTTTGTGTAGCTGCGGTTTAGTTGATTTTTTTCTCTGTGTTAGAGAGAAATCTCTAAACTTGAAACTTGAGTGTTTTGCAGACCTGGTTTTCTATGCGATTGGAAGAGACATTTCTGGTGGTGGCTTTATATTTATGTTCAAGCACCTTGCCGTGGGACCGCCGGAGCGCCGTATTTGTCGTAGTAGCCGCACGTGCCTTTTACGCACCTCTAGAAAACAAAACACATTTTTGAACATTTTGATGTTTGAGGAAGAAGACATATTCAAACTTAGCACCGACCGAAAGTAGTAAAAAACCCGCCTTTGGCACTTGCTTTTTATACCGTATTTAGAACTTCCGCACTACAATATTTTGGATTTACTTTTATCGTGCTATACACTAAATTAGGTGAAACCCTGATGCCACAAGTTAGAATATCATGAAAAGGGCCCTAGCACCCTGTTCTAACATGACATCATATTTGCCTGAATAACACCTATTTGTAAGAATGATGCCCTAAGAAAAAGGTGCAGTCGAATATTGCAACATCCTAAGACAAGTTTCATGGGCAACCTTTTTAAAAACAACATGCTCCGTGCATCACTGTCATAAGCACAGAAACCACACATATAAATACAGTGGAAACCCCAAGAAACCAGAATCACACCTTGTTGAACGCAACACCACGTTATACACTCAACAATGTGAAGACATTGATTCGCAGGTACGTGCCTCCGCAATTACTAGAGTTTGAAATAAGTTATTTTAATATCGTTAATATTTAGCAAAACACATCACATTAACGAAAAAATAGTCAGAGTGCAGGCGAGCTGTTGTAAGTTGGACATGATTGTTAACCTCAGACTGGGGCATAAAAGAGAACACAGCAGAAGGTAAAAAAGAGGAAGCAACGTCTCAAACTCAGCTGCAAAGTTTATTTCGTACACGCCTTATATACCACATCTCCAACGCCGTCTCTACAAAAGAAAAATTGACAAGAGGACAATGACATTTGGGTAAACCTTCTCTTATCTCCCTTGACCTCGCTTGCGAAACACTCACACAAAGGGTCAGATTCTAGCATAACCACCGCCACCCGGCGAACGTGGGTGAATCACTACTGAACACAAGAAAGCGTTTGACCTTCAAAGTTGCGTTTCCTCTACCAACTCACTCAGCCCAAAGAAACAATACCAGACACTGCTAACAGCCGGAACACGGGGCCACCCCCAAGACTGAGAATGACATTGCCCTCCTACAACGAACCACAATTGGCTAAACACTGCGACTTCCTCGAACAAATCCAAGGATACAGTTATAAACACTGCTAGTAAAAAAATGAAAAAAAAAAAAACTTTACAAGCGTAGAAATTGTTTACATTCGTTCCCAAACTGCAATGACGCCCTGACTTATACAGTTGCCAGACGTTTTTATACGAATCGTTTCTAGAACTACACGGTTCATATCATTACGTTCTTTGTGAATTACTTCAGTTTCAGACCAGTTGGCTTGAAAATTATTACACTCTGGAAGGTGCCTTGCTAACTCGGAATTGGTCGCGTTCTTTTTCACATTCCGTTTGTGTTCCGTCAGTCTATCATTTACACATCTCGACGTCTGACCTGCGTATTTAAATCCACACTCCAAAGGGAATCTCATAAACCACAGAATCCTCACACGAAACCGACTTTTCGTGATGTGCCTTCTGGCAAACTTCCTGTTTCGATTCAAAAGGTGTAAGTTTGCATAACTTAAAATCGGATGTGAACACTGTTTCTACGCCAAACTTTTTCGCCGACGCTTTTATGTTATGGGAAATATCGTGAAAATAATTCAAATCAGAGACAAGCGGGATGAACCAAGTGTGAGAAACCGACGAGTTGCTATACCGTATTTTCACGATATTTCCCATAACATAAAAGCGTCGGCGAAAAGGTTTGGCGTAGAAACAGTCTTCACATCCGATTTTAAGTTATGCAAACTTACACCTTTTGAAACGGAACAGGAAGTTTGCCAGAAGGCACATCGCGAAAAGTCGGTTTCGTGTGAAGTTCTGTGGTTTATGAGATTCCTTCGGAGTGTGGATTGAAATGCGTAGGTCAGACGTCGAGATGTGTAAATGATAGACTGACGGAACACAAACGGAATGGGAAAAACAACGCGTCCAATTCCGAGTTAGCAAGGCACCTTCTAGAGTGTAATAATTGTAAAGCCAACTGGTCTGAAACGGAAGTAATTCACAAAGAATGTAATGTTATGAAACGTGTAGTTAAAGAAACGATTCGTATAAAAACGTCTGGCAACTGTATAAGTCAGGCGTCATTGCAGTTTGGGAACGAATGTAAACAATTTCTACGCTCGTAAAGTCTTTTTTTTTGCTACGAGTTGATAAATGTGTATCCTTGGATTTGTTCGAGAAAGTCGCAGTGTTTAGCCAATTGTGGTTCGTTGTAGGAGGGCAATGTCGTTCTCAGTTTTGGGGATGGCCCCCTTTTCCGACTGTTAGCACTGTCTAGTATTGTTTCTTTGGACTGAGTGAGTTGTTAGAGAAATCGCAACTTTGAAGGTCAAACCCTTTCTTTGTGTTCAGTAGTGATTCACCTACGTTCGCCGGGTGGCGGTGGTTATGCTAGAATCTGACCCTTTGTGTGAGTGTTTCGCAACCGAGGTCAAGGAGACAAGAAAATGTTTACCCAAATGTCATTGTCCTCTTGTCAATTTTTTTTTTGTAGAGACGGCGTTGGAGATGTGGTATATAAGGCGTGTACGAAATAAACTTTGCAGCTGAGTTTGAGACGTTGCCTCCTCTTTTTCTACCTTCTGTTGTGTTCTCTTTTATGCCCCAGTCTCAGGTTTACAATCATGTTCACATCACATTTCGAAGTTGAATAAATGTATCCAAATATGCAAAGCATTGGCATATCAATCTAATTATTCAATGTTAATGTGATTTCCGTCAAATAACTTTTGAGCGATCTGCCAATCAGCGACTCCATTCCTTACACAGCTATGTCTACGCGCGAGGCTCGTGTCAGAGCGTGTGCTAATTCAACGATCGAACACACAATATTCAACCGAAATGACTTTTTCGTGTGGCTAGAGTACCATAACATAAAAAAATTGAAAGTTTGATTCCCAGTTAATAAACCTTGAAGTTAAGATGTTTACAAATTTGTTGTTCCGTACCCGTCAGTATTTGAATAGATCAACGTTCAAGAAATCTTAATCTCGATGTCAAAAGCATGGTGAGGTATTCGGTATAGTCGAAAAGTAATCGTTGGCAAGCTATTTAAAGCGGGTGTCAGGTCAATTCGCCGAACTTACTGTGGCGGCACAAATAATTGAAAGATAATCATGCACAAACCACTCGTCCGCAACTGTGAAAGTGACATGTATACCTTTTTTCTTCTGGTCAATATTTCATATAAAGTGTAACATCCGACGAACTGGGTTCAACAGCTCGCCTGGTGAAAAATGTTTTAATAAACATAAGGCTTAGTCACATCATGCAGCGACTTCTCTACAAACTCATCGCACAATTAAGGCGATTTTTATGACCCGACACAATATTTTGCAACCCTTCATCGAAGAAGGTCACAACGGGGATTTTCAGACAATTTGTCAAGGGCGCCTTCAGAAATACACTTCAATGTGTGACATATTGGGCCAGTTGATTTGAAGTGAACATCTTGGGAAAGAACAGCGACAAAAACACATGGACAAGGGCAAGGAAACAAACACGACAGGGCGGCGCAGAACAAAAAGCTGTATTTTAATACATAAAAAGGAAGTCAGAAAACAAGAAGCAGTTTTATCAGACGAAATAGACACCACAGACACGCCAACCAATCAGCATATCTTTTGTCAAGATAGGCGATATCAGCGGCTACGGAACGACATTCATAATTTATCGAATGTACGCGAATTTATTTTCAGATAAAGCCACTGATGCATCTCTGACGTATCTCCCGCCAAGTTCAGAGATAAAAAAAGCCTCGATGATTTCCTTTGTCACTCTGTCTGTGTGTTTACCTCAAACAGTGACTTCACTAAAATTAAAATGGCACTTGCAATCCCTCCAGTGTAAAGGTAGCAACCCCCAACAATTGCCCTTCGTGAATACGAATGTTTTCTGAGTTTGTCATTTAGAGAGCGGCCCATCTGTCCAACGTACACATTGCCACATAGCAAGGGAATCTTATAAACCACACCAGACATACAAGCCACAAACGGTACTACGTGCTTTTTGGTGAATTTCCTTTTTGACCGCTATTCGGCGGTAGCACGCACCTCTGCACATATACCACCCTTTTTCTGTGGGGCAGAAAACACCACTGGGACACCAAGACCTCAGGGCCACTGTTCACTGTTGGGAGGATGCTACCTTTACACAGCAGGGACTGCAACTAACATCCTTATTTTAGTGAAGTTACTGTTTTGGATAAACATACCGACAGAGTGGCAAGGGAAATCATGGAGGCTTTTTTATTTCTGAACATGGCGGGAGATGCGTCAGCGAGCCGTCAGTGGATTTATCTGAATAAGAATTCGTGTACTGTACCTTCGATAAACTATGAAGGGCATTACGTAGCCACGGATAACGCCTATCTTGACAAAAAAATATGTGGCTTGGTTGGCGCGTGTGTGAGTCACTATTTTATCTGATTAAAATGGTTCTCATTTTCTTCCTTACCTTTTTGTGTATTAAAAAGAGTTGTTAGTTCAGCTCCGTCCCGACGTGTGTTTTCTTGACCTTATCCAAGATGTTTGTTGCCCTTCCTTCCCAAGATGTTCTCCTCAAGACCTTCTGTCGCCACAGATGTTATTTTCTCACCCCCATCCTTAAAAACGTCTGACCGCCCTCCCTGCCACTTTATAAAGTTTCGTACAAAAAATTACAAGTCTGTAGCGACTGATGGTCTTGATGGACGCCTGATAAAATGATTGAGAACCCAGGTCCTAACAGCCTTCGGGGGAGGCATCGTAAGGTTTGAGGCATTTCATGATAAGTGTTTGAATCTATATGGTGATTAAGCGGAGGGGTAGCTACAGCATGTACTTAGAGTGCGTTGATGTTAAAGTATTTGACATCAATATTGCTTCAATCGCAAAGTTCACCGGACGTTGAAGGAAAACAGTCTCTTATTTTTGAAGTTCAAGCAAAGTGTAAGCGTAATAATTTTTGTTACAATGATGTTTCGGTAATATCCCCCTCCCCTTAAAAAAAACTCGTCCACAATGGGAATTTTTTATAATAACGACACAAAAATGAACATTTAGGAAATGAACGGAAAGGAGCAAAACAATCTGGTAAGTATTAATCCTGACAAAAATTCCGAGACAGCGGTTATAAACGCCGCATACAGTAAAATGTATCAAGGACAGCTGATTGGGACATTTATGTGCGTGTTTTTGTAGAAACCACAATTATTCGCGTACTACATTTCGTGTTTTAAAGGCTGCGAGACGCTCGACCTCGCCCATGGGAAGGCCACGCGTGTGCTCGTCCGCTCTTGCGTGCAGAGCCCCTAGAGTTTCGTACACGTCTATTTTCAACGCCGAGTTCGATCACGGGACCAACAATATATTGAACCAAATAATATCATTAATATGCCACCGAACGGCTGCTCTGAGCAGGAGACTTCACTAAAGACTATAGCATACACGATGACCGACAACCAAGACATAGCTGGTAAAACAAAAAAATGTAAAGCCGTCTCATATAAAGATTCTCACACTAAACACAAACGCGATTAACGACAAAACAAAAAAGGAGTCAGAAGCAAAAAAAAAAAAAAACGAAAGATACAATCTGAAATATAACGAGGGAATTAAACATATATGAAAGCATAAATTTAGACAAACTATTCAACAGAAGGAAAGGACGAATAATAAGAATGCATCAGTTGCAAACGAGGACTTTAAAGGAAACCAGAAAAATTGCTTATCGCACTCCTTGCACCTTATCTTCAGCCCGTGGATCGGCTTTACGAGGCCATTCAGTTTACTTGAACCTGCATTGTAATAATTGATAGATCACTTGCTGTTCCAATTACACAGAAAAAAGAACGCCTCGGGATGCCACGGAAATGGGTGGAATGACATGCAACATCACAACATAAATATTGAAGATATGATCTCCAGGCTAGTGACGCTTCCCTCCGGATTACAGAAAGGTCATCCAAGCCCAGGGAAATAATTACAAATTAATTTTTTCAACATTCAAATTGACAGCGAAGGCACATTAAATTCCTTTTCTTTTATTATTTTTTTAAGGTGGTAATGTGTTGAAACTTAATATAAGAAAGCCGGCATCCTAACAAAGAGGAAGAAGAACCGGGATTCCAAGGAAAAGAATTCCCGACATGGACGATGGAGGCAAGGCCATGAGCTGACAATGCCGCACGTTTTTAATGTACTTATCGGTTTATAAAGGCTGTTGTTGACCTACTCAACCGACGATCTGTCAGCCGTTCCTAAAACCAATGTGTTAAAAGTTAATATATAGAAGCGGGTATCCTGACAAAGAAGAGGAAGAAGCGGGATCCCGAGAAAAGTATTGCACGAGATGGACGATGAATGCCTGGAAATGAGCGGACGATGCCGGACAAAGTTAAGGTAAATCATTGTATATAAACGATGTTGTTGACATCATCAACCAACGATAGGTCAGCAATTCTTAGAACATGGTGCCGGAACCAGGGGGTACAGACCAAGAAAGTCCACCAAAGAACGAGTGAGTTGCTCCACGAGTGGACGCCATGGACTGACGTTCCTACGATCTGCCTTACGTTTGACCAGACGATAACGTGAGCATCCTAATCAGTAGCGAATCTTTACTTGAGTTATCATCAATATGAAACGAATGAGAACTTAGAGGACGGCTCGCAGAGTTCAAAACACACGCATCATGCGAGAGGCGACAACGGTCCTTCGTACTGCGGATGTTGCCGAAATCGAATCGATGCTGCGGACGCTGAGACGTCAGTTACAAAGAGCTCAAGAAATTCAACCCCGAATTTCAGCTAGTCATTCATTGCGGATGGTGACCTAGTGGCAGATAGCCGTCCGTAATGACCCACGAAGAACAGAAAAATTCCGTTTTGAGTTTGCTTCAAAGTTGTGGGGTTTCCTTGCTGCTACCCGTCTCGGGGAATGACACAGCACACCGGTTCAACAACACGTAAACATTGAATGACCGTTATTGCCTGCGGCGTGATCCCAACAGCCCCCGCGCATGCGCTGCGACGGCCCTTTATCAGCGGCGGAGCGCCGCTCGCGTGGCCGGGTGCCCTTGGCCCCCTCGTGGTCAAGATGACCACTCATGATTGTTGAAGGGGCAACCTGGGCCAACCGCTCGGAATCCCCAGGTTGCCCATACAGGATCTAGGGCTCGGGGGACAGACGCCTGATTGGAATCAGTCTGGTTCTGTCTCGACTCTATGTACATGTGCGTTTCCAGACCACGCAAATGATGGTTCCAGAGTCATGTTTGCGGTGGAGAGGGGCGGTACCTTAGTTTCGCGAGGATGTCGGCCTGGATGGCCGGGCGCTAATGGACTCGCACCAGCCGACGGGGGTAGGAACAACCTCACTAAAGGAGAAACCGACAGTGCTCATCCGAGCTGTGAGTAGAATCGAAGCTACACCCGTCTCTTGAACCTCTTATGACTGTGAATGTACTAGGTAAGTACACCAGGGGCCGCTCTTCTACACATCGTTTCAGCTTCCGTCCGAGCGCAGCCAAAGCTACGTGTTGCCGGAGCCAATCACACGCCGGCAATAGGTCACGCGATCTCGCCTGCACTTTTGTATCACTCCGCTGCGCCACTGGTCGCCCGCGCCGCCCGCGCTCGCCGAGTATTTCGTCTGCTACGGGTGTATGAACGGTATCGTCTGCTACAGGTCTAAAAGGTGCCCTTTCACGTTCTGAAACTTAGTCACAGGGGATGTCAGTACGTAGGCTGGCCGCTGGCATCTGTGTCCGAGCTTTCCACCAGTTCGGCATAGTTTCGAGATGTAAGTACACGTTGCAAGGTCCCCGATGGACCCGGCCGTTGATGTTTCCTTGTATTGTTCGGATATACCAGGGTTCGAGGCGCAGTCCTTTACACCAGCTTCTCGGCGTTCAATGTGATCGGCAGGTAATGGGGTGCCCTGATTTCGCCGCGTATCTGAATTGTAGTGGCCCGGACGCTTTGCTTGTTTACAACGCATTCGCGGTACGACGCGGCCGGAGTCTCCTGCCGAATTTGAAAGTAGACATTCATCACGACCTCTCGCGCCTGACGCCCAAACGTGCCTTTGCGAAAGGGCGTCTTGAAGCGACTCGGTGAGGAAAGCAGCGAAGCACATGATTCGGCGATTACGGGAACGAAATCACACAGAAAAACCGATCGCTGCAGCCGTGTTGCCAGCGGATGTTCGTGTTTTGACCAAACCACATGCATTTACATATATTAATAGAAACATAAACTTCAGAGATTTGATTCCTTTAGTTTCAAATCATTCTCAGCAGTACACATCTGAAATATTGTGCAATGTTTACGCACAAAACAGTTATTTTAAAAGAAATTACTTTTGTGGACTACTTTGTGGTGCGTAGGAATGCTCTTCTCGAAGTTGCGAACCGTCCCTCAGCCTTTGGCTGCGCTCGGACGGAAGCTGAAACGAAGTATAGATACTGGTGCAAACATATCGCTTATTGGGGATGCTGTGTTTTCGGAACGTAAAAAGAAAATATACATCTCCGGTCAGCAAGCGTGAAATTGCCGGTAGCATCGGGGTCCGTACTGCCTGCTGCCGGTGAGGTCAGGTTATGAATTTCCTTTCATGGCAGAAAACGAAGACAACGGTTCGTATACCTCCCGGAACTGCCAGTGCCCATGATCCTGGGTAGAAATTTTATTGCAGCGGAGCGGGTTTTGCTAGACTTCGGCCAAGCAGGATATTGGTTGGGAGGCGAAACGACATGAACGCCGTTTACCAGACGGCAGGATTGTAATCGCGGCCAAGCGTTCTCGTTAAACTTTGCCGGGCACATGTTTTTACTTCCAGACGGCGTGCTCAAAGCCGTGCGAAAGTGTTCCGGTGAAGACAACCAGAAGCAGCTCCAGCAACTGCTGGAACCCTTCTCGCCGATGTTCACGAAAAGACCTGGGAAAACCGATCTCCTACGGCACCACATCGAAACTAAGGATGCACCCCCGCGGAGGTGTAATCCGAGACCCATAAGTGCTCACAAGCGCGAACTTCTTGATGCGGAGCTATCGGAAATGATCGACACAGGCGCAGTACGTCCGTCAAAAAGCCCATGAGCTTCCCCGGTGGTCCTTGCTCCAAAAAGGACGGCACAGCAAGGCTTTGTGTTGATTACAGGCGCCTAAATGAAGTCTCAGTCAGAGACAGTTACCCGATTCCTAGTATTTCCTCATTAATGTATGCCGTTGGAAACGCGACTGTTTTCACAACCCTCGATTGGAGCCGCAGATTTCTTCAATCGAAGTTCATCCGGCTGATGTAAAGAAGACCGCATTCATTTGCCACAGGGGTTCGAATTCTCTCGCCTTCCCTTTGGTTTGTCCAACTCTCCCGCCAGCTTTCAACGCCTAATGGACGTTGTGCTCGGTGACGCGAAGTATGAGTTTGCGATGGCGTACATGGATGACGTAGTGGTGTTTTTAGGAACATTCGAGGAGCATCTCGTGCACCTTCACATCATACTCGAACGAATGCGTCAGGCCGGCCCTACGATTCATCCAGATAAAGTCCAGTTGGCATCGCCTGTAGTCAACCTTCTCCGATTTGTTGAAGATAACGAAACGCTGCGCCCGAATGAAGATAAGCTGCGCGCAATAACGGAGTACCCACCCCCTCATGACGTCAAAAGCCTACAGACATATCTCGGGATGATTGCGTTTTATAGAGATTTTATTCCGCAATGCGCTGAGATAACTGAACCTCTGAACCGATTTCTCCGCAAAAAAACCAGATGGTGCTGGGGGCAAAGAGCAGCAAACCGCATTCGCGTGTCTTTCAAGGGCTGTGACTGAAAACGCGTGTTTAAATCTGCCCGACTTGAATCGTCCGTTCATCTTGCAGACCGACGCAAGCGATTACGGACTAGGAGCAGTTCTTCTGCAGGAACAGGACGGCGTTCTTCGTCCCGTCGCTTTCGCCAGTCACACGTTAACCGGAGCGGAGCGAAACTACTCAACAACCGAAAAAGAGTGTCTGGCAATTATATTTGCGCTTAAGAAGTTTGACATGTACCTTGACGGCGCTTCGTTTAGCATTCAAATTGACCACATGGCTCTCTCGTGGCTCAAAGGGCTTCAAAACCCTGCTGGACGACTCGCTCGATGGGCCCTTTCACTCCAGCGCCAGAAATACACAATCGAGTACAAGCGTGGAGCGGCTAACCACGTTGCAGATGCGTTATCCCGTACTTCACTTCTCGGGCAGGCAATGCAGGTAGATCCCGACTTGGTGGCACTGGCCAATGCGGCGCCCATCGCACCAGATTCGCGGTTGGGAACCCTGGTGAGCAGAGAGGAGCTCCGAGTGGCCCAGCTGTCCGATGGACTTTGTCAGAAGGTGATGCACCAGCTGGCAGAATAAAACTTAGCTGACGCTGGGAATCCCAGAGACTTGGACTCGTACCTGCTCAGCAGCGACGGCATCCTGCTGCGATATATCCCCCAGGCGGACGATGGGTCCAGCGGCCCGCCATTCCGGACTGTAATACCACGTAAACTGCTTAAGTCATTTATAAGGTATATGCATGATCCCGGGGAACGCGACAGAACCGCACACGACAAAACAGCACGCGACGAAACAGCACGGTCAAAACAGCACGCGTCAAGACAGCACAACGTCAAAACAGCACGGCGACAAAACAGCACACGTCAAAAGAGCACGCGACAAAACAGCACAGCGTCGAAACGGCACACCGACAGAAGAGCACGCGCCAAAACAGCACGGCGTTAAAACAGCACAGCATCAAAACCGCATGCGTGTAACAACTTCGAGCGCGCTCTTCACCTCTTTCTGTGTGAATAATTTCGAACCTCCTTGACCCTTTCATTTATTGTCGCTAGGCTATAAAGGTATTTATTGCCTATTTCAGTGCTTTCCAAACTCCGCAACCCGGAGATCCCCTTCCCCCCCGCCCCCCAAAGGAAAAAAAAGATATTTATATATATTGCGTCACAAAGATACGAGAGTCAATGTCAGAGATGAGTACTAGTAGCAGTCCCCATAATAAAATGTGTGCGGAAGATAGCTAAACTAAAATCTATGACAAAAAAAAATCTGATAGAAGCAATTGCTTTGCGACCCCCTACTGGACCTGTCAGACCAACATATTGGCAAGCACGTAAATTGGCAGTGAACCACAGTTTCTAACACAACAGGAGTTACCGATCGGCAGCGAGCGTTAAGCATTCCCGTAAGACGACAGGCGGAACGCTTCTACTTAACTACGCAGATCTCTGAAGAGATTGAGTAGTTAGAGGTGATATCTTCGAGTCGATGTTGGCCGCGTTGTCTGGTCTTCTTTGTAAAACCAACGAAAGAGGAAACGTTATTAGGAAATAGAAATCTATAAGTTCAAGTTATTAACCATCTGGTTTGGGGCGGTCCGGTTCGTAATTACCACCTAAGCGTAGAACGTACCCCTACCTCCCCCCCCCTCCAAAAAAAAAAAAAAGAAAAGCGGGAGATGCGCCGATTAAAGATGCGTTGATAAAACCGATAAGGCGACTTTAATGTCGAGCTTATTCTAGGTGTACCATGGGCACCGATTCTGCGGGGTTCATTCGCGGTGAATAAAATGTCCCGTAAACACGCGTCTGCAGCTTGCAGGCGAGATGTTGTTTTGAGTTAAATTCAAAGATTATTGCCGACGAAGGCTTCGATCCAATGGAAACAGGTAAAGCAAAAACACGCCACAGCCTCAATGTTCTTGCCGTACAGCATGGACTGAGCACACCATTGCCGCACGCACCTTTTTTTTTCTTGTAGCAATTACCGATTACACATTGCCGTGCATTTGATTCATTTATTTTAGAAAACATCACCAGCAAACTTATTCGTCGAAATTAGCAGAATTGCTCGAGAAACAGCCGGAATATGCACCAGCGAGGGCTTCGGTACTGCCCATAGAGCCTTAATGTGCGCATCGAGTATACTCCCAACTCCGAACTTGCTCCAAAGAAAACGGATTCGAGAAATTGGGTGTCGACGAGTTGGCTTTCGACGAATTAGCAGAGACCCTCAATTCCTTTAGGTTGCCTACATCGAGACGTGCATTTTTTAACTCCATGCGCTATTTTTAAGGTTCAGCGTTTTCGGCTTATACCGAATTAAACCGGTAAAAGTACGCCGAATAAGATTTTCCAAATTCGGTTTTAACTGAAGGAGGCCAGTATTTTCGAGGGCATTTGCAGGGGTGGGGGCCGTGACTTATTACTGACCGTATGACCACTTCCTTTCGCAGTTTTCAACTTGTCTCAGAGGTCGGTTAATCTTTCAAGAAAAGCTCCGGGGGCGCAGGGGTCTTCAATTCGAAATCTGGGTTTCTCACATCATAGGGATTTGTGTGCCAAATTATTTTCAAAGAAGAGAGTTTAATCGCGAACTGAACAATGAAAATCAAGGGCGTCTGTAAATGCCGCACATACTTTCACACCACTAGTTTCTGTCTACTAGAGGAAAGCATAAATACAATTATTTTATTGTTTTTTTTTTGTTTTTTTGTCGGTGCGATTTTACCATTTTTCGCAGTCGTGAAAATGGGGAAAAACCGCACTGAGTACAATGCTCGCAAATTTCTGAATCTTGATATTTTCCTCTCCGACCGAAGTGGTAGTGAAGCTCATGTTCGCCCTGTGTACAAATACGAGCACACGACGATAATGTCAGATCACGATAGGGCCCCAGTGCGTCTTGCAGAACAGATCGCGTCGGCTGCCACAGACAGCAACAAAAAGGAAACCAGTACTTGGTTTACTCACTATACATTTTAAACAAACGCTTTTAAATATTGCATTTTCGTCACTATACTGGTTTTGGTCAATAAACTGGAAAAAAAAACTACAAGTTTATGAGTTTACAAATAGTGACCGCAATAAACCGAAAACTTCTCTTTGGAATAGAAACCGAAAAAAGTACGCCGAATTTTAAAATAACAAAAACCGTAGACGCCAAACCCTTGCTATATTGTCAATGTCCTGTTTTGACGCTGTGCTGTTTTATCGCGGTGCTGTTTTGACGCCGTTTTCTTCTGTCGCTGTGCTGTTTTGACGCCGTGCTGTTTTGGCACGTGCTCTTCTGTCGCTGTGCCGTTTTGACTCTGTGCTGTTTTGTCGCGTGCTATTTTGACACGTGCTATTTTGTCGCCGTGCTGTTTTGACGCTGTACTGTTTTGACGCATGCTGTTTAGACAGTGCTGTTCTGTCGCGTTCTATTTTGTCGTGTGCTGTTCTGTCATGGTGCCATGATCCCGCCTTGGCAGGCCACAGCAGTGGGAGCAAAACTTACGAAAAGTTGTCCCAAATGGCAACGTGGCCAGGTATGAGGCAGGATGTAATGAGGTACACACGTAGCTGCCCGGTTTGTCAGACAACGAAACCCCGAGGTGGCCAACCACCAGGTTTAATGCACTCGGTCGAAAGCAAGTACCCCTGGGAGTGTGTTGCCTGCGACGTTGTTGGTCCCTTTAGCCGTAGTCCACGCGGCAATCAGTAGTTGCTAGTAGTGACCGACCATTTCACGAACTGGGTCGAAATGTTTCCTTTATGCAAACTAGACTCTAGGAAAATCTGGGACTGTCTTCTCTTCTCGAGACGTTCGCGCGCTTTGGCTTTGCCGCAACGATTATTACAGACAACGCTTCTTATTTTGTTAGCAAAGTGTTCGTGGATGCGTGTAAGGCGCTAGGCATACGGCACAAACAAACTTCGCCATACCATCCACAGGCGAACATCACGGAAAGAGTGAACCGTAACCTGAAGCAAATGCTTGTAGCGCATACAGAGCGACACAAAGACTGGGACGTGAAATTGGTGGAAATGGCATTCGCTACCCGCATAACAATCAACCGGTCCACGGGTTTTACTCCGGCTCAACTTAACTTAGGGAAAAAGCTCGTGTTTCCCCTGGAAAACGGCCTTCTTTGCACAGATCCTGCAAGCATGCAGCGCACTACCACGCAGTTCGCAGAAGATCTCCGGAAGCGCTTCACGGAGAACCTGCGTGAAGCTCGAGAGAGCCTCGACGTTTCGAGACTGCAGCAGGCAAACCAGTACAACAAGGGAGGCGAAATCTGCAGTTCAAGGTAGGGGATCTGGTACTGAGGCGAACTCATCCGCTGAGTGATGCTGCTAGAGGCTTCACGGCCTCTTTAGCAAAGAGGTGGGATGGCCCCTACTAAGTTAGTAAAAAGCTCCCCAACCTGTCTTACGAGCTGGTACATTGCGAATCTGCTGAAATGTGCGGGTCTATTCATGTCGCCGACCTAAAAGCTTTCTATGAACCCGAGGAGGTAGATGTGTCGCAGGTTCCAAATGGCGACTATCCGGACCACCTCTCGGAAGATTCCACGCCATCTCTGCCGCGGTACAACTTCAGACGGCGGTGAAGACTACCGGGAGTAGCACGAGCTTTAAGTGCATTATGTTCATTTTCTCTTCTGTGTTTTGGGAGGGAGAAGAGAAAGGGGCCGCGCTTCCGTATGAACATTGGGGCAGGTATCTTTTGTGTGCGCAGCCGTTTATTCCTACCGCGCCATGGCCTCATGTTGTTTTTAATTTCTAGTTCCTCGTGCCAGACAGCGGCGACGCGGCTCCCATCATCAACCCCCCCCAAGCCGCATTGGTACTGTCCGGAAGTACTGACGTCGGACCCGTGCTCGCCCATCTGAGAAGACCTGTGCGACCCAGAAGGAAGGCCCCCAAGACCATCTAAGACGTCCTCTGCTTTCGTTTTCGCGGGGGGGGGGGATGTGTGGGCAACCTGGGGATTCCAAGAGGTTGGCCCGGGTCGCCCCTTCAACAATCATGAGTGGTCATCTTGACCACGAGGGGCCAAGAGCAACTGGCCACGCGAGCGGCGCTCCGCCGCTGATAAAGGGCCGTCGCAGCGTATGCGCGGGGCTGTTGGGATCGCGCCGCAGGCAATAGCGGTCATTAAATGTTTACGTGTTGCTGAACCGGTGTGCTGTGTCATTCCCCAAGACGGGTAGCAGCAAGGGAAACCCCACAAAGTCGAGCGACGTAACTGCGCTCAAAAGCATCGCGGCAACCATCAGCGTCGACAATTGGCTCCACAACAAAATAAGAGACGGAAGAAGACACAGCGGCATGAGGGCTTTCCAAGTTACAGAATACGGTCATTCGTGATCAAACGTTTGGAGTGGCAGGCATTTCGGCAACAATTCAAACGAGCCGTACATAACAACGATGGTCTGTCGATCGGCGAGAAGTTTCAGTATCTGTAGATGTTGGTCATCGGACCTGCGAGAGCCTCCATCGCTGGTCTCCAAGTCACCGATCCGTGCAACAACGATGCAGTAGAAATTTGGACGCGACATTTTGGAGACTTTAGACAGATATAGCAGGACCGTTTTTTAAAGCTTCAAACTCTTCAAGCAATGTTCTCCTTCAACAACATAAAGGGACTGAGAAGGCTTTATGACCAACTGGAAGGCCATGCGCGAGGTCGTCGAGGACTTGGCGTCTCCTTCAAGACGTATTAGGTTATGCTAATCAATGCTCTTCCCTCAGATATCGTGGTCGTCTGCTACCAATAAGCTAGTCACTCTGAGCGGACGCCCATCTTTTAAGACGGACGAAATGCGACTGCGACGACGTCTATTCACAATAGATTACCGATAGCCATGAACGTCCGGTACTCTGAGCACTGCGCCGCCACCCACGAGACCAACGAGCTGAGGACGTTTGAACAGCACAACGACATCAGGAATGCCAGGTGGAAGCCCTGTCTGACTACCTACTCATCGAGATCGAGAGCAGAGAACGAGCTTAAGTCGACGTTGATCACCTGCAGAGAAGGACTAGCCAAGAGCAAAAACTTAAACGAGCTCACTTACTCTCCTCTTTCAAGTCTGCGCGTCAAGGCACAAAACAACAAGTGCTTCGTTTGCGGAAGTACAAAACCCCTTCCTTCCCCCTCCCCTCCGGAAAAAGAAGAAAAAGCTTATATCCCTCCAGTATAACCTTTTTTAATCTTAATATTTACTGCAACGGCATATGAGCAATTTCTTCTCTTTGAAGGGAGTGTGCTAGAATTTATTATATGCAAGCGGGAATCCCGACAAAGAGGAAGGAGAAGCGGGATCCTGAGAAAACAAAAAGCACGTGAAGGAAAGGTTTACGCCTGGCCATGTGCGGACCATGCCGGGCACTTCCAATGTAAATAATAGTACAGAAACGCTGTTGTTGAAATTGTTCAACTAATGACCAGATAGCTGTTCTTACAACAGCCTCCGGAAACGGCGTTACTGCACCTGAGCCTACTTACACCGTGCCCAAATAATTCGCGTATAAAAGGTAAACTCGCCGCCACTGTCTATGGTCCATGCCCAAACCGTGTTTTTGATTGGCGCATGGTGACAACGTTATTTGTTGCGAACATAATGGTTTTTTGTTGTGTACACTATTCTAACTTTCGCTAATCCTACGTGATGCACGAGTCAGGAGCTTGGTATTACGTGGCTCCCCAGCGTCGGTTTGGGCAATTCAAGAGGACGTTGGAACAAACTAAATAAAAAATTACTCCTTCTCTTCGGGTGCTACAGTTATAATACATTAATCTTTGGAATCGGTGTCCTGCCGAGATACGGATTTCTCTGCTACTGAGTAAAGTGATGAATGCTTATTTAAGGGTGATCCTTTTTATTCTGTATCTGGTGGACTATTGCCCTTTTCTTCACACGCCTTCTCTTCCTCTTTATGTAAAACGTTTTCTTATCGCGGCTCTCTTTTGGTTCACGGAAAGCGAGTGAGCGAAGGTTGCTTGCTTCACCCATTCATTCACTTCATTCCTGCACCCCCCCCCCCGGAACAGTCGTTATCTTCCTTGCTATAATCTTGCAAACATTTCTAGTCTACGGGAGATGTTCACTTAGTTCAGCGTTGAGGTTCCAAGCATAGTACTACCGGTAATATCCTTAGCAAGCAAGGCTTTGTACAATATTTTGTTTTTAAATATCACGCTGAATTGTTGTATGTCTGTTGCTTTCAACCTGCTCCTTTACTCATCTGGGCTTCAGCCAATGAGCTGGAGCGCAATCCAGTTTTGACTAAATAAATTATAATCCAGCCTTCAAGGCTGCACTCAATGTCTGAGTATACTGCGTCCACTTGGAACACAGAGTAGCGAAGAGCTTGACTTAAACTGGAAAGGCGGTGGAAATTGAATTCGTTGGCACAGTCAAACATCGGTCAATCACCAGCGATCAAACCCTTTCCGAATACTCATGAGCAGGGAGCGGGCTTTAGGCGACGCAATGCGGGCAGTTCGCTGGTTTAACAAGGATGTAGCAGCTCTACTTCGTTCCAGCTCGCATCGAGCTAATGGGACCAATCAATAGTGTGATAATCGCAAGTCACTAAGCATTTTCTATTGATGATTTGGTTTAGCGACGATAGAACACCTATATAAACATAACGAACAGCGTGTTGGTGCGCTTTTGACGTTGTGTGTTTGTTCCCATGAATGAGCTCGTAGCGTCGGCTGCGTCTTGATTTCAGGTGAAAGAAGTATAGCACCCTTTCAGCTTAGCGGTGGACGGGGAATAGATATTTCCATCGCGTATGACCCGGACGAAAAACGCTGAGAAGCAGAGCTATTAACGCATGTGCAGTCTCTGATATGCCGAATAACAGATCCACAGCGCAGGCTCAGAAGGCGTTCCACAGCCCAGCAAACAAAGATTGCAGTGCGTAGGAGGCGATTGTTGCAAAGGTCTATACATTAAAAAGTTTACATATTTATCGATGCAGATCTGGCTTGATATTGGCAACGAAAAACTTGGAGGACGATTAAGCTTCGCCTTTAACAATGGAAAGCGATAGCGAAAAATATAAACACATAAACTCCCTCTCGTACCCAAGCCGTGCAAGCGTGCCTTGCATGGCCTAGACAGTCGCGTGTCTTGCTCGCAACCAAATGGTACTATGTTAGAATCCTGCCTAGATCTCTTTCAATACTTCTTTAAGGCAAAAGTTTTACTTTACAGAGTGAAATCGCTTAAGACATCCGGCGACTTTCAAGTCGCATAACTTGTGATGTTTTAATAACTTTTATTCTACGCGTGACGCCACGTTTCACGTGAGCGTTGTGGGCTGCTTGTAATTCCCGCACGAGGTCATGTGGGCGCGACGTCATGACCCTATCAACCAATCAAGATTTTCGTGTCCCTGATTTTTCGTCACTCCACCGACACCATATTTTCAGCGAAACGAGGTCCTTATCGCTATAGCGTTAAAACGACCATCTTATTTTTTTCTTGACGCACTCTACAGAGAGCCCAAACGCTCTTTACGATTAGCGAACGCTCTCTTCCTGCGCAAGAATTATTGCGATGCGTGAGGCAGCATTTCCTATGTAAAACGCGGCAGCCGAAATGAAATATAAAAAAAAGACATTTACAACTCTCTGTAACACCGAACTACAGCTCGTCTTTTGAGGCGGAGGAGGGAAGGGTACTGAGGAGAGGGTATACCCCTCCTCTCTCCTCCTCACCTCCTCATCCTGCCTGCTACCCCTCCTTCTGAGCGGCGTCGGCGTCGCCGTCGGCGTAACCGTGAGGCCACGTGACCCTTGTAACCTCACGGGGTCACGTGACCTCACGAAGGTCACGTGTCCTCAAAGTTACGCCGACGGCGACGGCGACGCTACTCAAGCCGGAAACGTGCGCCTAAGCGCTGCGCTCTAAAAGTTAACTCGAAAGAAGACAGTGACGAGTAGGAAACCCTCACCTTGAAATATCGCTCAAGATTGGTATGCCATGTGGCATGAAATTTATAACTAGATAGAACTTTCCAGAAAAATTAGCTATGCGCTAGCCGCTGAGGCCGTATATTAATTTTTTATCGCAACTTCGTTGTTCTATGAATGCAAAAGTACGTGCAACAAAGACCCCGAAAGAGTTTTTCATCCAGCGCCCTGTGTAAGCGTGGAAACAGAAACATGGGGCAAACAATGTCCACATAAGTAATGCGTTCACACACACTGGTTCACTTTCCACTTCAGGTGTCATTATGTCATATAACCATGTTATCCTATTTAATTTATCACATAAAATATTTGTTCTTTTTGGTGGTGGGAATGCTTGTTTTTGATTGTTAAAACTTTGGGCGATTCTTCGAGAGAATAAACTAAGCAACGAGGTATTTTTTAGCACTTGAGTTTCAGGATTTAACGCTTTCTTCTAACCCTTTCATGGGCGGTGGCATATATACTTCTAACCACGCTTGATTTTTACTGGGCTGAGGGAAGGCGAATTCCCACCTTCCTGCCAGTGTACTGTTTCGCCATCTAGCGGAAATCATGTAAAAAAACATATACAAATACTGGTGCCATCTGGCGGTGCAAAAAGAAAAAGCTTTACTTTTCCGAAACATTCCCGCGCACAGCGTTCGCGGGTTTTTGTACTCGTGAGGCTGGCTTCTGGTATCTGCTGATGATCAGAGCTTCACGAACTATCTAACCTTAGAGCTTTCAAATTAGGTAATCTGAGCAATCGATTGAATCTGAATATTTTGAAAACACATCTGCCGCAAACAACGTTCTCCGTATTTCTCGAAGTGGAAAGTATTGTTGCCGTGGCCTAGAAACAACTGTCTACCACGCAGCTTATGGAGCTTCAGTTCTTGAAAGAAACAAGCATTTTCGTTTCTAGATGACTTTAAAAAAAGGAAGAGTACATTGAGTTGCAGAAAAGTGATATTCAGCTCCTGCAGTTTTCTCTTTTCAACAACAAAATTAATTGTTTAACTATTTTTGAGCAGCTGCTCGGTCATGGCCAGCATACTTCTCACATTGGTACTTGTTTTGTGCTTTGCGAAAAAAAACTGAACTTGGAACAGGGCTTTTATTAAAATACTTCCAAACGAAAAAGCAAAAACAAAGTTCACCACGTGGCCTACTAAAAAGCGCTCATGAAAGGGTTAAAGTCGATGAGCAGTAACACCGTCACATATATTCGATTCTACAGTCGGTTGTTAATGCTATGCTGGAAATTAGCTGATATTCCATATACACTCGAGCCCCAATGTCACAACCTCGACATCTGATGCCTACAGGCGGAATTAGTTTCTATACTGTAATAAACACTTTATAATAATTAATTGGCGTCGGCAAGGTCCAAAACAATGCAGGGGGTAGCTGTTCATAGAACTGAATTCGTCGGGAAAATATTTCCTTGAAAGTTATTTTGCGTTCCATGTTTCCAGACGCCTTTTTAACAGAAGCATAGTTTTTTTCTCAGTTGACTATAAACTAAACAGAGAACAAAACTTCAAAACCCAAGCAAATTTTCAATCATAATACCCTTAAACTAGGTTCACTCTAACCGTTATTTCTGCTTGCGTTTCTAAAATTTTGTAGAGTGGTGTGGTAAAATAAACTAAAACATTTCCACGCGTGATAATGCTAATGCTGTATTCAGGTTATAAAACATTACTAGAAAACAATTTTGCGTTATAAATTTGCCCTAATCACTCGAACAATCGGCATTACGACAAAAAAGAACGGTTTCGTCAAGAAGGTAGCCGATATCAGGAACATCGGAAGAAGCGAATACAGAAAGGATTGCGTGGAAAGCTATACACATTCTTTTCTTTAGTAACAATGTTTTCAAGAGCACACACATCTTTAGTTTTTAATAGTAAATGTAAACAATCTGCTTATTGTTGTTAGATATACAGTTGTGTTTTTATATATATAGAAATTTTATCATCTGAAAAATGACGTTCAACAAAGCCTGAGACATTGGGCACATCTATGTCAAATTGAAAATTATTTTTCCTGAGATGCGCGAATGAAAAAAAATAAATAAATAAAAGCAGTTCTTTCAAATGTAACTATTCTTGCCCCTTAATCGCTCAAGAATAATGAAGTACAAATATGAAACTACTTACTTTTCCACCCCCACAGTCAGCTCCATCCGGTAAAGGATGTTTAGCGCAGGCGTCGTATGCATATTCATAAGTGTAACCGGGGCGAGGACTGCAGCATCGAAAATGGCGGACACTTTTTAGATCATCTAACTGTCGTTTAAAGAAACAAAAACGGCGTTAGTTTGGGAAACTGATACCTATTTGCTACGCCTTAGCATTTTTGAGTTTGCCTTTCCATATTTTGATATGTTTATGCGTAATATCATCGATTTTTTAGTTAAATTTAAAGTAAATGAAAGCAAAATGTTGATCGATTCATAGTGTATTACGTCGAAAACAGCAAGAATGAAGACAAATCGCTGAAGACGATTCACGCAAAAATCCATCTCGCTCCCAAATCGGGCAATGGAGCAAGTCGCAAGCAGAGACTAAACCTAAACAAAAAAAAAACTGGTAATTTGTTTTCGATCACTGCGCATTCAAAACTCATTTTGGTTTTGGAACTATGCTTAACGCCATTATGCACAACAACGTTTATTCCGTTGATCACGCTTAAAAAGACTCAACAGGATAATCCGGCGTTGCTGAAAGTGAATTCGTAATGAGAATGGTCAGAAAGTTTTACGGTGTTTCAAGGACATAGAATAGCAAAAATAATTATCCTTAGCGCCAGCTTTGAAAGTGAGACACATTTTAAACCCCAAAATGCTACGTGACATTGAACTGTTTCCCTCTATGTAAATATTTAGCACATAGAACAATTTACTGCATCATGACTTTAGTGCACAAAGTGACAATGGACGTTGGCCTGCTGGCTTCCATTCATGGCCGATTCACACGACAGGCTGACCGGCGTACGGATTGAGCACGTGACTACACGTCCGAAGTCCATACGTCTCCCAAGCGCATCCGTACATGATTGAGAGCAGCGAAGATGGGCCGAACCTGTTCGCTACCCCAGAGTGCCGCGAAACTCCGACATCGCACAATCGCGCTGTGGCACCGTTGTCTAAGAGCGAAGCCGACGCTTGCCTCCGAAAAAAGAATCGCGCGCCACTGTTACGTGCAGAGCGAGAAAGAACACATCATAGGCCTAGCAAGAAGCGCCACTAGCTTTACTAACGGCACAACGCATGACAGTGCCACAAGCATTGCCCTGGTCGGGGAGCCTTCGGCGAACAGGGAACGACGTCCTGGGCTCGAGGAGGGGCGTTTGGAGATGCCTTCACGCACTCCGCGTTCGCGCACCGCACTTCACTACGCTACAGCCGCAATAAGGGCCTTGCTTGGTGAGAGTTTGATTGGACAAGCCAAAAAGTGTTTTGACAGCAGTTTTTTGACACGAATCCCGTGGAGTACGGGAACCTGCCTCGGGTTGGCCAGGCAAAGTTTCAAAAGCTTCTTTTACGTGTGAAACAAGGAACCGATAGACAAAACGAACCAGCGAGCGCACAAAACACAATAATGAGCCATCTTTGTTTTAATCATGCAAAAACACAAAATAAAAGATTCCAGGTACACATAAGCACATCTTATGAGTTGTGAATGCGAAAGCATGAATGTCGTTTTTTCGCTCCCCTTAGTTCGTCTGCGGCGTAGTGACGTGGACCGCCACGTTTCCCCGGCCGAGGGCCGAGCAGAGCGCACTCGTGAAGTGGCCGCGCCGCGCTCGGCCGTGCACCTTCCCCAGAGCGTGCCCGAGGGGCCTCACCGCCGCACCACTGTTACTGGGGGCCGCACCGCCATGGAGAGGTTTTCTCTGGTGGATTTTTTCGGAACTACGCTACACGAGAGCGAATGGGTGCATCGTTCCTTGTTGATCGCGCGCCAGCCAATGGGAGCATAATCCATCAGAAATCGGCTCTACTTGGGAAAAGGAATTTCGGGTGCCGTTTGGCCAACGATTGGCGTGGTTTCAAAGCTGATGACGTCAGATCGCTCCATAAAAGAGTTATAGCTTTCGAATTAAAAATAAATGTTGTACCGTTGCCACACTCAGTGCATTTCAAGTTAGTCACCCACCGAAAGTCCCATAGTGAATAGCAATTCTGACTTTTTTAGTCCGCGCTTGCGCACATGAGGCATGGATCGCAAGAAGTAGAGACGTGACGGTCACGTAAGACATGGTCGGTGGACGAAAGTCGCGATTCAGTCCGTCGTGTGAATCGGCACACAGAAGGCTGGAACGGAAGTTGGTTGATAAAGAAACACGCTGATGTACAAATGAGAAGGTAGTTAACTTGTTTTACCTAAGCTTGAAACAAAGATTTTTACAACTCCTCGGTATCAACCATTATACAGAGTGTAGTCGTTTAAAAATATTTGTGAAGTCCCACATTTAAACCTTCGTTTGGTCAATGTGAAGCAAGTGTCTACAGCGCGGACTTTAGAGTTTTGACCTCTGATTTTGATGCTTGCAACCTGTTTGGTATAGAAAAATATCCTAGATGATAAATATTTTACATATGGTTCTACGAGTACCTCGATTACAAAAACCATAAAAAGTGGCAGCGTTACCTAACAAAACAGTACTTATTATTCGTAAGCCCATGTGCATTTGCACGTTTCGTTCTACAAACCGACCACTCATGGTCTATTGCCAATAATTATAGTCTTAAACATCAACTGAATAATGACCCCATCTACATATCTTTAGGCCTCCACCATAGCTGCAAAGTTCACATAGCCACTACCTCTTTCTGTACAATATTTTGCAATCACAAAACCTCCGGTGATTGGAACCGCCTTCCCCTTCTATAGCGACTGGAAGTTAGATTTCAATATGCTGAAGGCTGCCCTAGGTAAACATTTTTCTTGTTATGAGCTGTATAACTAAATTGCAATGATGTTAGACTACCACAAATCTCCGCCCACTCTGTAATGCTTCGGTTCTGAGGCTATAATAAATAAATAAATACATGAATTTTTAGCCACTACTACTTTGATAATATTAATACATATAACTAAAAGAAAAATTCCGGTTCATTTTAAATATTAAGAAAACAACACAATAATATATAGTATCACCTACAAAGACCACACACCAAATATGTCGATCTAATTGCGCCTAAATATTGATGAAACTTGACAAGCAAAGTTTGAGTTGTACGAAGTGTACCAAACTTTGCTAATCTTAGTGGGCAAGGCACGGCGTGACTCGACAGCGCAGTTAATATCACCGTGTAGGCGCTGCTCACCAGGCGCTAGGTACGTCATGTTCACGGACACTCAGGGAAATTTGTTTGCTTGTTGTGTACGTTTTCAAGCAAAGGCAACAGGTGGTTCTGAGCAGCGCACTCATCATTGGTCATGTGATTCCCAGAATTCGCATGCGCTTGGGTGCTCTGGTGGGCTCCCGTGCGAGCATGGGTCATCGCTGGCTGCCACTGGCTCAAAACCTGGCTCACATACAGGGAGCTAGTTTGACGACGTTGAGCATGGCGTATATCTACAATCCCGTCTCGAATAATTTACGCTGTAGATTGCAGAACATAACTTTCTGCGACTATTTTCCAAACACGCCATTTGGAAAGCTTGGCCTTTTCTGCGCTAAAACATGAGCTGCTGCCGCGGTAGGGCAGGCGTCCTCGTTTGTAATAGACTGCGAATCGTAGCAAACAACACGTCCGCCCTTGAGCCGAGCTGCGCCCGGCTACAAGGTACGTGGCGTCTCGATGTGTACAACATGGCGACCTTTATTACCTCAGTTCTGTAACTCCCGCGGAGAGGCACATCTCCCTCAGTCACGTCTGTCCGCCTCCTCGTCGTTTGAATCGCCATCTAAGTTTTTAGTTTCAAAACTGTGCGTTATACTTGAGTACGCTGGGACGCCATCTAGACGCTGGGCTTCAAAACGCATGTATTCCATAGAATACCCTGCAGCTACCTTAGCAGAAGTCAGGCGCGTCGAACGACGGAAGCCGAGCCGTAGGGGCACTAGCTGGGAGGGGGGGGGTGGGAAGGTACTGCTCGTGGAGGCAGTGTTTATGACCTGTTTCGTAACTGAGCTAATCTGACATCGTTTGCACATTGTTAGAGTATGTGGGTGACGACAAAGGGGAAAAGTTGCTCGCCGCAGGCTACTACTTTGTTCTTGGTGACTGCTGAGCTTTAACTAGACGTTGAAGAAAAATATTACATTTCTTCAAAAGAAATTACATAAAAACGTTCAATATTACTTTGGGAAACATACTACAAACATGAACAAAAATTCCTTGGAAATATACAGGGGTTGCCCTTTAATAAACATGTGCACATATTCAGGAATTTTACTGTTTAATATATGCTGGAGAGCCTGAAGGGCTTAGCTAAATTGATTTAATTGTGGTAGAGATTTAACCAAACTGCGTATTTTTATTTAATGAAAAATATCAGAGATGGGCAACAATACTTTAGAGTTACTTATGTAGATAATCCTCACAGTTAGAACAATAGTTTCTAATACGGGAACACATAAAATAATACAATTGAATGGTCACAACCACGTGTAATAAAAATGGAAGGGTTATTCTTACGCATACCACTTTCCACTTTAGAAAGTTAGGATGGGCTATTTTGCAAATTCTTGTTAAATTCACAGAAACACCTGGTAGTTCTTTCTCTTCCGTTGTGCAGTTTTGCTTTGTTTTAAGCTTGAAGCAACTTCTGGATAAAGTTCTAAAATACAAAAGATGTTTATGATTAGAACTATACAAGGTAACGCACCAGAGAAACGCCTAACTTGGCACAAGTTTGGGAGTCATGAGGGCCTAAATTTGACCAAATACGGTTTGCTCTAAGACATTAGTTAGTTGGACTGGGAGATTAATTCCTTTGGCGGTTCTATGGCTTTTCCTTTGGCTCGTCACATACCCACAAGTCGTAACCGTCACATACCCATAAGTCCTAACCTAGAGCCAACAACGCCGCATGCTTCGTGCAACATTCCTTTGCACAGTGAAGTTGTTCTCCATGGCAGGAAGGCAATGTATGAGCCGAAGCGTTGAAGCGTTTTTCGCTTCAACCTCTAAAGCGTCTTTAGAATCTATGACAAATAATTATCTGGACAATCTATCAGTGTGGCTTCTAAATAATAAATTACAACTAAACGTAAAAAAATATATATATATATAATTTTCACTCTTGTTAATAGGTGCGACAACACTAAAGGTGACAATATATTTCGAAAATAAAATTATAGAGGAGGTTACTGAACAAAAATTTTTTGGTGTGTGGTTCAATCGGGAGTTAAGTTGGAACACGCACATAAGTAAGCTGAGCTCTGAGCTATCCCGAAGCCATTGGATGTATTTATAAAATAAGAAATCTCATACCTTTGTGGCTAAAAAAGAATATATGATTACGCTTTATTTTACTCTAAACTGTGTTGTTGCATTTTGGTCAGGGGCACGACATCGGTAACCAATTATAACAGGTTGATCATCTTAAAAAAAAAAAAAAAATCTACGACTATTTGAAAATTATAAAGGTAAGCCTCAAGATCTCCCAACTGAACCGCTATTCAGCAAATGTGGCCTACTTAAAGTGAATCAAATTTATTATTTTAAATTGTTACAAATAATACACACAAAAAAACTCTTCACTAATTCCGCCAGAAAACACAAGCTATCACACACTTAGACATAGAATCAGACGACCTCTAAAAATACGTACCAATTACGGAAAACAAACGACAAGCTTCCAAGTAGCAAAAATTTTGAATAATACAGAAGATCTAATTGATTTTAACTGCAATATACTTCAATTCAAAAAAGACGAAAGACACTTCTGGTGGGCAGTGATATTGCGTTCTGATATATGTGTATTGTGTACTTATTGAATCATGTCCATATTTTGCTTTTGAGTTGTTAAAACATGTTTCTGACTAATTTGTTTTTTATCTTTCTTTGCTGAAAAATCTATAGTGGGATAATTGATTGATCCTGTTTTTTGTTTATGAGTTGCATAGGAGTTTATAGCTTCTTCTCTCTATTTTTCGTGTTTAAAAATCTATGTACCCTACATTGCTGTGTTGAGAACTGTAAAGGGGGCAGAGACCTCGTCAGAGCATCACGCCTTTAGTCTCTGCCCACCTCCCGACCCGATCGGGAAAAGAGAAAGAATAAAGAAAGAAAAAAAGATCCAGCAGTGAAACTTAAGTCTGGCACTTGTTTGGTTATTTTCTCCCAACGTTGCCATAGGGAAACAGAAAAACCAGAAGCAAAGCCTAACACTGGCACTTGTTTGGTGATTTCAACAAAGTAGAGGGGCGTAGAACCATAAACTGGTCCCCCGTTCACTAGGCAAAAGTTACCGACTCTTGGCTACCGCCATGTTTGTACAAATTTGACCACTAGACACGTGACCGTACCGAATCCCAAGGAGTTTACGCAAAACTGAGCCGAGATTTGTATTGCGATCGTTGTAAATACATGATAAACTATTTTTTTTTTTACTGTTAGCCCAAGAGATCAGAGTCTGGTTCCAATAAAAACCGAAAAATACAATACCTCGGCTGACGGCATTTTGCGGAGCCATTGCGAAGCTGTCCGATTTTTTCTCGTAAAAGCACATTTTGAACTGTCGTCGGTTTTTCTTGCTGCATGCCCGATCGGAGGAATAACACGGAGCAAACGGTTTCAACAGCAAGAAACTATATTAAATTGAACGTGGACGATTAAGAATAATAGCAGAAAACCAGGGAGCATCGGCGGCGCCTGAGTCCAGCCACCGAACTCTGTGTGCGCTGCCTCTCGTCCGCCTTATCTAGGAGGCGCGTACGAAGTGCACGAGGCCGGTGTGACGTCGCCGCCACGCGGGAAATGT